>OMKK01086927.1:0-18254 GCA_900302305.1 Polymixia japonica
ACTATTTACAAAGTAAGACATGCATATTAATAAAAGCATTAATTCATGTTAAATGTGTATATAATGATAATGACATGATAGGATAGGATGTGATAGAATTGGACAGGATAGGATAGGAGAGGAGAGGAGAGGATAGGATAGGATAGGATAGGATAGGATAGGAGAGGAGAGGATAGGAGAGGATAGGATAGGATAGGATAGGATAGGATAGGATAGGATAGGACAGGAGAGGAGAGGATTGTTTGAGCTGGCCCACCTGTAGAGAGTAAGACGGTTGCTTCTCTCTGTCCAGTGGTGTGAGAGCATATAGAAACCCTGCCTCGACTCCAAATATTCCCTCGTCATCTCCTGTTACCACCAGGTCACTGTAATTGGCTGGGAGGCTATGGAGCTGTACGGAGCAGGGTACAATTCACAAAACATCAGTTTGTGTTCCTATCTAAAAACAAACTCTGTCAAAGTTCTATCAACTGTGAAGATCAGCATAATGGACAAATGGACAAGGGACTTGGGGGTATGGATATCATCCACAGTGGGTCAGTGAGTGGACATGACACCACCCTGACAGTAATGTAATAGCGTCTGTGGTTGACATTTTGCTGTTGTTGTAAAGATAACATAAAAAGGATTAACAGATAGCGTGCTTTATATATCTATATTGATTTTGTGACAGCCCAACCTCCTTTTTCTGTGGTATTTATAGTGAAACATCACGTCCAGTCGGAACCGTGGACAATAAAAGCAAGAACGGCGATGTCTGTTATCAGTCAGATTTGCTGAGCTTTTCCACCGTTTTCAGATTGCATCATTTAAGAAGTTAAATCAGGTAAACTGAGTAGACAAAAAAAAAACACCCTCTTTGACGCACACAACCCATAAAAAGCTGTTACCTAAAAATAAATTGTAGCAATCATTGTGTATTTTCTATTCTAACACAAAGTGGGCTTATTATCTAACTCTTCCATATCAGCCATTAAATTAAAAGTGCTCTGGCACTGTTTGGAACCAACCTATGATGGTTGAAAATATGACTGTGATTCACAGAAAAAGTAATGATTCAAAAAATGCCACCAATTTCAATGCCAGACATTCATTCTACAGGACAATTAGATGGTGTCTGAGTGGCACGGATGAATAAACACAAACGCCCCGCTTCCCCGCCTGTGTGGATGCAGAGGTTTGGTCTGACGCCCGCGAAGCATTGTGCACTCTCCAGTTTTAGTCTAGTGACGATGTTCGCGTTCATTAATCTTAACCCTTTGCTGCAGATGGAAGAGAGAAAGGCTAGTGGGTTGCAGAGCAGTTGGCTTAGGCATCCGTCTACCTTCCTTCTCTTTGTATACAAGAATGACCTAATCAGCAGCTGAGATTACTCACCACACAAAGACCTACAGGCGTGTGGAAAGATTTTTTTCAAGCGGCAGCCATTTTTAATTTTCAGTCTTGTTTAAAAAACAAAACAAAATTATTTTTTTTAAATAAAATTCAGTAATTCAGTAAAATTCAGGTTTGGTTCACTCTGATTCAGACATTAACAGATTATATTCTTTATGAGTTGCCACCTTTTCTTTTTCTAGTCAAACTACAGCCATATTTTACAAATACCCAGATAAACTCCAGCCGTAAACAACCATTTTACAGCTGCTGGATACATTACAAACTGTGTTTAAATATTGTCTACAGCAAATTCTTGTCTCAACAACTATGTCAATGAATTTGTGAATAAAAAATTCAAACCAAAAATCTTGACTTTCAGTAGCAATTCTAACCTTTTGAATATATTTGGATTAAATAATGAGGTCTTTAACAACATACATACAAGTTCCTCTTGAATTTTCCACTTAGCATTAAATACTGTTATAATATAGCAGATATCAAACTACTGAGACCAGGGGAGATTACACACTGGTCAGTGTGCTTTTTAAGCATAATGTGGAAAAGGAGAATATAGTTACCTGAACCTTTTGTTTGGTAAATGTTTGCTAATTCAAATGTCTTACCTTGGATAGATACCATGGGAAAATACCATCATAATTTTCAGGGACACCTATTTTAACATTTGCGCCTGAACATGGCACAGATGTATAAAGTATCACCAACTGTAAAAGAGGACAATAACACTTTCAGTTGCATTGTTCACATAGTGTTTTGCTTTCGTAGAAGAATAAACTGCAATAGTTAAGGTAATTCAATAAAGTATAATATCTTACTGTAAGAGCAATGATGAACATGCGTGTATCTCTTCTGCCAGCCATGAGATCCTGCAAATGTCGCATATTCAAAACATTACCAGCCAAATATGTTCAGCCTGACTATCAACACAAATTCTGTCTTGTTACTGATTCACCACCGTGGTTTTCTCTCATAAACATTTCGGTGCGACATTTAAACGTCCACACCGTGACCACTGTTTACAAACAAAGACCAACAAAGCCTTGTCCTATTTAAATGTAACTGAAAATCATAGGTTTGTCAGGCCTGATTGGCTGAATAGTCTTTCACCCCGTTACACTTAGAATTCAGTGAAATTCATTTCAGTAACAAGTAAATGCTTTAAATACATCTTTAACAAGTAGCCAATCTCAGCAATGACAATAGGCTCTGATAAAGTGTACGAGTAGGTAACAATAACTGTTTCTCTAATACCCTGTACATACATGCCACTCATTCACTAGTATTCTTCTGTGGCTGCCAACAGCAGAGTAACAACAAACTGTTGTGGCCCAACAACAGCAATGACACCCAACACAGTTTAAATACATCCAAACTGATGATGATGATGATGATGATGATGATGATAGCAGGGAATATCAGCAGCTAATTAGCAACACCTTTCAAATGCTATTCCAGGTTGCGAACAGAATACCTCATCTTGCGTCTTACCTTCTCTGAATTGGTGTGTGTGCTCCTTCTAAGAGGTGTGAGAAGAGTTTCAATTGTGTGGAAAAAAAAATGGTGCGCTTGTACTCCCTCAACGGATTAATGGTTAACGCTTCCACATAAGCCATGCTTAACTACCTTGTTTCCTCCCTGTAAAACCTGATGGTGAGCGAGGTTCCACTCCACCGGTACAATCAGATGAATGAATATTCATGAAGACATAAATTACTTGAACAAAAAAAAAAAAAAAAAAAAAAAAAACAGAAAACCTTTGCATTCTGTTACATTATTTGTCATGCTTTTTTGGGAAAATGACAACTCGGAGAAAAGGCAGTTGGGTTTGATGTTTTATTGCAAAAACAAATGAAATGTAAACAAAAAAAAAAAAATTCACAAGACCAACGCAGTTTATTGCTTTCTACTCATTCATTCACAACCTAAATTAAATATTGCGAAACGACGTGGAATAACGTCGTTTCTCTCTCTCACTCCGCAACCGCGATTACCACCGTCTAACCTTCAGTAGCCTGGTCGAAGTACGAACCTGCGTACCGTGTTTCAAGTAAATTATACTCCAGGTGACCAAGCAATGAGATCCTTCATAGTGTTTTTCGCAACCATGAGATGTATGTCGCGTTCAACATCACTCCGATTACAGCATATACAGCAAATCCCTCAGACAAAGGAGCAAAATAATAACCCAATATCAAGGCAATCTTAACAACTCATTAGAAATAACAAGCCTTTCCGGATTCATCATACGCACTTAATATATATTATAATGACAGCAACACGTTTAAGGCAGACGAGCACAATATCTCAAAAGTAAAAAAAAAAGTACTTTTAAAAGCTTAATGCAGATATCACCATCATAATGACATAGAATTGAGCGATGTCAGTTATCTTGAATCCTTTTGAATTGCTTGTGTTTGTTTGTTTGAGTTCTAAAAAAAGAAAAATATATCGCATTTCTGTACAGCTCAATTAGTCCTTTAGGGTTAGTGTTAAAACACACACAGCTTCTGGTCTTGAGAGGCCAAATAAAAGAGCGAGTCCTTCTGTCCCGGCTGGTCCTCAAAGAACCGATAGGTCGTGGCAGGACTTCGACTTCTGCCTGAAGGCCATCTTCTTGTTCTTGCGTGCCACCATGCGACCCAGAAAGCGTTTGGCCTTCTTGCCGATGCTCTCGCGACGCTTGCAGTTGGCCATGCGCCGCGCGTTCTCCTCCTTGCTGTCTTTCCTCAGGCGGATCTGTCTGACGATGCCCTCGAACAGGTCCCGCACGTTGTGGTGGAGGGACGCAGACGTCTCGATGAACTTGCAGTCAAACACCACCGCGCAGGCGCTGCCCTCTGCCGAGACAGGACCGATGGGAAGGAGGAAAGTGAGCCGTTAAGTCATTTGCAGAAAGAGCAACCTTCAAGGAAGGATTCAAGGAAACCAAATAGAACCAAGTTGAAGCGGGCCCTTTTTAGTTGGAACCAAAAACCTAAAGTATAGTAGATTTTCTGTGAGCCTGAAACTGGCTTTAAAAAAACCCATTCACAGCTAATGTTAGATTTTAGCAGTAACTTTCGAGCGTTTACGCCTCGAATTATAAATAAAACACGAAGTTTCGCAAGTTTTAACACACAGGCCAGCGCCACATTTCATGTTCAAACGTCTGTTTTTTTTTTTGGAAAACGTCACCCTGTCACCCACTTTCGGAGACGCGTGTAAGGTAATCGGGCGAGATCCCGGTGACTCACCATCAACGGACACTTCTCTGGAGCGCACCAGGTCACTCTTGTTGCCCACGAGGATTATGGGAATGTTCTCGGTCTGCCTGGCGCGGCGCAGCTGTATGCGCAGCTCTGACGCCTTCTCGAAGCTGGACTTGTCGGTCACGGAGTAGACGATGATGTAGGCGTCTCCCATCCTCATGCACTGTTCCTTCAGCCACTGGCTGTTATCCTGAAGGGCAGGCGGAGAAACACGTTTATTGACATACGGCGCCTTGGCTGATCACATTTTCACCAAAGGAAATAAATGTTAACTGTTGTTTAAATAAACTGTTTTCATTCATTCTCACCTGTTCCCAGATGTCATACAGCAGAATGGATGTCTCCTCTTCATCCACCACTAGTGATCTATCATATGTGTTTCCTGAGGACAAAAAAAAAAAAGATGTGTGTTATACATTGACATGAAATATAGAGGAATCTAATCAATACTATTTTAGACTCTCTAATTGTTATTTCTTTTCTTTAGGCTACGATACAAGATACGATACAACACGGTACAACTTGGTTTGTTGATGTGGGCTGTGCTGCAATTTCTCTCATTGTACATTTCCTCCAGATTGTGTTCACGGATGGATTTGTAATAGCTGTAGTACATGGATGGTCTAGATGCAAATAGCAAAAAATCAATCCCTGTACTCTTTTGCGTGCAAAAATGTAAGTATGATTTGCTTTTAATTGAATCAGTGAGCTAAAAATCTGCGTCTATGCGGAGACAGACACATTGCAGATAATTGGACAGCTGCCCTGTCATTTTAATTGAATTGTCCAGTACCTCGCCAATTAACCTCAGCTCTTACGCTGTCATTCAAACATGCATCCATGCATCCATCACCACCTCCTTCCTCGCAATGCCGAGCGTCGACGCTCACCTGCTTCGTCGCAGTCGTGACCCTCCTCGACCCCTCCGAAGATGCGCGCCAGGCTCGACTTCCCCACGCCGTGCTCCCCCAGCAGCACCACCTTGTACACCTGGCCCTCGGCGTCGCTGCCGGAGGAGATGACCGAGTCGGAGGAGTCGGACACGCAGCCGTCCCTGTGCGGCTCGCCGGGCGAGTAGGACGCGCAGCGCAGAAGGTTGGACAGCTCTCCGGTTTGCTCCGGCGGCATCGTTGCGCGCAGGTCCCGGTCGTCCACCGGCATGCTCCTGCGGTGGAGGTTCGGCAGGTGCGCAGGGAAAGGCACACTCCCTCTCCTTTTGTCCATGTTCCGCAATTTATCACCCTTGTTCAAAGTCATGGCGATCGCCGGGAGTCTGTGGACAGAGGCGTCGTGCGTTAATAACACCAAGGGATGTGATATAATATCCATACGACATGTATTCACATCAAAAAGAAACTGAGTAATTCAGTTAATCATACAAATGCAACAAAACCGGAATAAACTACCATCTTAAATGGCCACGAATGCGCCACGGTGTGAAACTTACCGGGTATGCGTTTGTAGTGTCCCGTTTTAAAAATCCAAGACGAGGGAATCCGCCAGCAATAATCCCGTGATTTTCGGTCACGCTTTGATTAAAGATAGTAGGAGTTTAGTCTGTTGAATGGTTCGGCGGCGCCGCCTATTTATACGGGATAGTGAAAGTGACGTCAGGAAGGATTCGCCCCGGAGAATCACGTCCTGGCTTATTATAGTGGTGCGTAACGGTAACATCATACCGGGGAGTGGGAGTGGGGGTGGGGGTATGACTGGAAAGGAGGAATCTCCCCTTCCGCAATGCCAAACGAAGCACGTTTTAAAGGGGCAATTTATTACTGTGCCACAGATACAGGAGTACTGACATGAGCGTTTGCGTCCCAATCTCCCACTGAGGGAAAAATGTTGCTCAAGAACAGAACGAGATCACAAGATACATTATGAATACCTAGGCATGTGTTTCAATTACAGACTTATAAGTGACTAACTGTTATATGAACGATATTGGTTTTTTTTGCAATGTCTTCTTGTAATGTTTTCTAAATTCCTGCAGCATATTGTATAGATTTTTATTTTGTCCTTGCACACAGACTACAACTGTAGAAGAGGGTTCTCCTCACGCTGTAACCTTATAGCCTACTACTGTACGTGTGAACTTGGACAGTTGGGGGGAAAAAAAGAAATTGAATGGTGTGTGTACGCCCCCTTGTGGTTTCATGTGCGTGTTGTATTGGAGCTAAAGCAGAGAGGGACCAAAGTGTTATTTGACTATACTCTACTATATGACTAATAAATACAAAATTACAAAATACTGAAAAAAGTAGATATTATTCCATTACTTTGGAAATCTGCCTTTGGACCATTGCACTATATCTCAATCCAATTCATGAAACCCAAACCAAAGCCATGTCTGCGGAGTACATATTTAAGATTTAAGAAATCCCCATTCTACTCCGTCAAAGGCCTTTCCCACATGAAGAGAAAGTGCAGTGACAGGGCAGGATGACTGTCTACTCATTCACATCAGATGCAACATTGCACCTGAGATCGTTGGTTGAGCTCCTCCCTTTCATGAACCCAGCCTGATCGTTATGTATATAACATCAGGTAGAAGTCTTTCTAGTCTTGTAGCAAGTATCGTGATATTAATATTTCATCTACATTACTCAGACTAATGGGTCTATAGCTCCCTGGGTCTAGTAGCTTGTCCATTAAGAATTCTAGGCAATTCCAGATTATTAAAGAAATCATCATATTGATCAGCTCTTCCTCATTCCTGACTGATGGTATAAAACCCGATACTAATTTTTAAGTTGTCTTGCTAAACGCTTTCTTATCATCCCCTTTGTAAAAATCCCCCTTTTTTTAATTATAAAATGAATGTACCTGAAATTTTAACTTCCATATTTGTTTAGGAAGGATCTATTGTCAGCTCCTTTTCCAAAGAGTGTATTTGATATTCCAACTTTTCAATCAATGACCGTTTCTAGTCATTAGATACTAAAAAATAATCGACTCTGGAATGAGAACGTTGAGTATAAGTTAAAACCTCATTAGTTTTAACTTACACTGTTATACACCCTATAAAGCCCTATACGGCATTTTGACCAGCGCTCTAGCTCATTCTTAATGTTCCACCCAACTGTAGTTGGCATCATTCAATTTCTGTACTAAGGGTAGGATATAAATTCTAAGGTACTTAGAATACGCTTTCTCAGGGGAATTTATGCCACTCATGGTTTTGCTAGGTGGGCAACCTCTATAAAATTTGTTGGTAGGTGCTGGTTAGCTGGCTGGTAAACAGGCCCCCTCTAAGGCTGAGGTTAGACGTGGGAAATACTGCAGCTGATTGGTGACAGGTTGACCAGGAGGGCCCAGGTCCAAAAGTAAAGTCGTCAGCTCCCTCAGCCTAATCTTTGGTTGGGGATTAGCCTTCCCCTTAACAAGGGGAAAGCTAATTTTCTTCACTGGGGATGGCCTGCTTAAAATGGAAGATAGCGCCTCTCTCTTAAAGCCGAGTGGGGGGATTGTTACAATGTTTTCAGTGAACAAATGAACACAAGCACCCTAGTGGGTAGAAAATGTTACATATTTAACTTTTAGAATGACGTGGGTTCCATTAGTAGCTTTTAATATTGTATGCGAGTAGTGTGATGCATGAGTTAGAGGTTATATGGGGTTGGAGACAATTTATTTTTATTTAAATTGATTACAAATGCGATTTTAAACTACAATTTACGAAGAATATTCATTCAGGGTAGAAAATTCATTTTCTATTTTTAAAGATATAAAGCCAGCAGAGTCAGTTGTGTCCCATTTCTTTAAAAAAACATTTCTACTGAGCAGGCCATCTCAGGTCTGTGGGGTCGTCTTAGATGGCCCGTTTAACAGTTCATAACAATTTTTTTTTCATTTAGAGGTTCCACATTTACAAAAATTACAAAATCTTTCTACCAATGCAATATATATACTTATATAGTGGAGTTTGTTTTAACACACCTATTTATACGTACAAACCAATGAGTTTATTTAAAAACTATTCTAATTTACATCTTGCATAATAAATTATAATTGTGCGTGTAAACATTGCATTATCTCAGTATACATTTGCAGCTTAAGATGCATCTTTCATCTGTCACTTGTTTTAATGGGTTTTTTTTGGACAGAGATACAAAACCGGAACATATCGCCATATGATTTCGCGCATGCGCACTTCTCTCGTATGTTCGACCTCTACTAGACCGGTAGGTAGCTTCAGACAAACGCTGCTAATCTCTTCAGTTTCATTCAGTCTTTTGTGTAAATATTAGCGTGTATGTTACTGTCTAACACGGTGTCCAGTGTAGCTTTAATGAATAGTGCTCGTCAGCACGTCATTTGCTTTTAGCCTGATTTTAGCGGCTCTCCAGTTTTGCACGTAGTAGATCTTGACCTTAACGTTACTTGTTCGCTCAGTCACTTTATACAGCTAGTTAGAATCCGCGGCGACCGAGTTAGTTAACGTAACCGAATCTTGTCTTTCTATCCTCTTTGATATTTGCAGACAAAACAACAACCCCGGAGTTATTGACAGCTGTCTTGGTGCACCTAAACCAACATCATGTACGCCTGTGCTAAGTTCGTCTCCACGCCCGCACTGGTGAGTTCAGATCAATGAAATATTATCATCTCATCATGGAGGCAAAATGTGCTTTGCAGCCCTGTTAAAATAGGTCTGTTACATAGCCGGTAGCTTGCAAGGATGCCAAGGATTTCTAGCCTGAAGGTGAAGGCCAGGGTGAAACAACCAGCAACGTTAATCTAGCCAGCTACCTTTACCATGCAGTCATGTAGCCCTCTTGCAAACCCTCTGGTAACGCTAGCTAGCTTAGCCTTGCTTTTAACTCCTGCGACTCCTCAGTGGTTACATGCTGCTCTGGTTTTGATTTACGAGCATTCAAGTTTGAAGACAAGCATGCATCTTAACATATACGCGGTGATCTAACCGTGTTACATTGGGGGTTTTTTTCTTCTTGATACAGGGCCGAGTTGGATCCCGTATTTTATACAGACCACTGTCAGCAGTGGTGTCAGGATCAGATGCCAGGAAAATAGAGGTGAGTGACAATCAATACTGAGAGTTGACTAGACTTGACATTGGTTACATGCATATTATGGCCATTTTTGCATACATTTTGTAGACTACTTACTCGATGTAGACCTTGGACACTCCCATTAATCCCCAGTTTCTTGTTAGTGACTTTGTTACAACCTTTGAAAGTAAGGAGGACAACATTGCAAGTGTTACAATAAATGGTTCCAAGTGTAAAGGTTAGCAGACATGAATATACCAATCTGGTTTACGTCACAGGCTGTTGTCCTTGTTAAGTCTTTTAACCATTAATTTCATACAATAATGGTAAAACTGTGTATTTCTAAACCACTGTTAAGCTGACAGTGGTTTTGAATAAACTCCTGGTTAGGATTTATCAAACTGAAAGAACTTTTTTGAGAAGTGAATTGCAAATGTGACCAGAACAGAAGTTGTTTAATGAGATTCATTGATTGCACCAAGCTCCTCAATCAGGAAACTTCTGTCCCTATGCCATTGTATTTATTTGTTCAACCAGGCCTGCGTGTATACAGAGGGTCTAGGTAAATTTGCTGCAGTGTAAAGCAATTAAATACCAGATGAGACCCCAAGCATAGCTTTGTCTCAAGGTACTGCATATTAAATTGCAGCAGGGAAAACTCGGCTGTTAGGTGTGACGTCGCCTTCAGTTTTTCTTCTTTTCTGCCCCCTTTGCTACAACAAAAAAACAAAACAATGCAGCAGTATCGTTTGGTAGCTGGCACAGAGAAAGTGGAGAGGGGTCTTTTTGATTAAGAGCACTGGTGGTAACTCCCACATTTATGACATCCTGTACAGAAAGTATGCAACTGGTTAAAAATTTCCATAGAAGCCACCAGAAGCAACAACCTGTGAAGCTCAACAAAAGATTAATCACACATGCACATTAAAATGAGGATTGTAGACATGACTGATGTCTTAGGCGATAGCATGGCAAAATGTATAGACTTTCAGCATTACCTGTATTTATGTTTATTGTTTTTATGTTTGTTTCGTTGTAGAGATTATTATTTGTTCTCTTATCTATTATTGTTTTACATCTGTCACAGGCTACCTCAATTCTTGCACCACAAACTATCATGCCCTCCCAGCAGCAGATGGCGCTGCGGGGATTCCAGACTAGTGCTGTGAGTCGTGACATCGACACTGCTGCCAAATTCATTGGGGCTGGTGCTGCCACTGTAGGAGTGGCTGGATCAGGAGCTGGTATTGGAACAGTGTTTGGCAGTCTTATTATTGGATATGCAAGGTAAATCACAAACTCATGTCAGGACATGTATCATTGATGGAATGATTTGGGTAGATAGTCATCGTGACCTGCAGAGGTCTTGGGCAACATTTGGGATTGCCAGCTCAATGAAATGTCTTTTAACATTTAGTTTCTATCCTTTATTTGTCCTAACCCTCTTCTTTCTTTGTTTCTTTCTTTCTAGGAACCCTTCTCTGAAGCAGCAGCTGTTCTCCTATGCCATCTTGGGCTTTGCTCTCTCTGAAGCTATGGGCCTCTTCTGTCTGATGGTCGCTTTCCTCATTCTGTTTGCCATGTAACTAGTGTGGTATTTGCTGTTAGATGTTACATCACCATGTTAAACCAGAACTAGTAGTTGGATATGTCCATGAATGGTGGGACGATTTGTTGGAACTTCTCCTTCACTGGTATTTCTTGAATGATCATGAACTCACTGATGTGACTGTATGAAACACTGTCAACCAAAGCAGTTATGTTTTTAACGATTGATTTGTCATGGCATTGTAAATTTCTTCCATTTTTTTGTTAACAAAGCAAACATGCAACCAACAGAATTAAAATATATTTAATTCATTATCTAAAGTCTTGTATATATTGTGAATATTGATGTTTGGAACGTTTCAATGTTTTGATTTGATTGCAGTGTAGTGGCAGTTTGTTTCTACTCTACTATATTGCAGTAAATAGTGGGACAAAAATTATGAATGTAAACCCTGATGATTACTTGGCTGTTTACAGGCAGTATGACAAGATCTTACACCCCTGACAATACTATAATTGGTAGTTGTTCCCACCTAAATACATTTACTTTACATTACATACCTGGATGCTATAGGGCACACAAAATTGCCTTGTAAATGTATCTGCTCAAAATGCAGTGTTTTTGACAAAATAGTCATTTGGAAAATCAGTTTCCATTGTGGATTGCCACTTACATTTCTTAGCTACGGTGGAAAAATGCTGACGGTGCAACATTTCATGAATTTCTATTAAGACTGGAGAGCAGGAAGGTACTATGGTGCATGAGTTCATGCAATTATGCCTGTGACTGGCAAATCCACCTCACTATTTATCTCCAAATTTGCCATCACATCAGTTTAGCGACAATACGCAAACATTAAGGTGGCCATGCAAGGCGTGTAGCAATGCAAATAATATGTTATTGTAAGCTGCGGTTATTTTTGAAGGTGTTTTGACCGCGGGGTGTAACAGTCGGAACTATAGTCAAACGCAGTCCAAGATCAAGGAGAGGCGGAGAGCACATTTGAGGAACGTACAGATCGACGGTGTTTCGCCTCTATCTTCCTCCCTTCTGTTACAAATTCGACTTACTTTATTGCAAAAAAGATGTTCGACCTTCTCGGCAAGGATCGGGAAGTAAGCAAGTAAATGTTGAAACATCTGATTTCAATTCCGTCGTTCCATGCTAAGTGGACCTTTATTTATTCCAGAATTGAAATTCTACCGCCGAAATGTCAGCGATGGTTGTGTTCATGCAACTCTGACACGGGTTCAAACTTTGTGTTAGACCAGCAAGGAGTTCCGACTAGCCAGGTAAGTTCTCACAAAGATATACATGTTTTTTTTTTGCGAAAATATAAAGTGAATCAGACTGGAGTACTCAATTACCGTCACTTTTCTTAAGTGGTTTAATAATTTAAGTGGTCGTCTACCTTGAGCTCCACACGGGGTCGTAATTGTACAGTCAGATGTTTCTTTATGCAGCCCCGCCCACTTCCGCCTGTTCTGTGTCTAACGTCATTATAAAACCACTAGACTAGATTTGATGTTTTTTCAAAGTTTAAACCCTATATTTAGGCTTTTGACTGTTGAAGTAGGCTCAAATGTTAACTGTTGCATTGAACAAGTCAGTTAAAACTGGCCCTTTATACATAAGATCCCTATAAAACATAATTTATATGTCAGGATATATTTAGTAAATAATCTATCATTTGTGTGCTGAAATATGGTAGGTTTTGGGTGACTGACTATTCCATCCCCTTTAACCGAACCCCACTCCCTGAATACCCATTATCCCCTTTTCCCTTTTGTTGCTATTGCTGCTGTTCTTTCAAAAGACTTCAAATGCTAACCTGCGTCCCTAGACAGTTTTGCTGTGTATGAACACATGTTTAAAGACCTGCACATTCAAAGGGCCAGGCTCCTGACATTGTGTTTGTGTAGTTATACTCATGGTAATGTGGAAACACTATGCTTGACAACAAAGTAGCGCTGTAACTCTTCCACGCTCCAGGCTTTGTGCTCCCACTCGCTCTCACATCTTTAGCCCTTCTGACAATAATAAGGCTTTCACTGTCACCATTAAATATACTACTGAGACCTGCCAAAGTCATACTGAGGACTTGGTCAGTTACTTTAACAGCACTTGCCTCACTACTCTTTATTCTGTTGCTCCGGTTGAAGTTAAAGTGAAACCCACAGCCCTGCCTGGGTCAATAAGCATACACTGGTCATAAGAAGAGACTGTGACAGCAGAAAAAAGACGTTATCTCAACGTTTCAGAGCACCGTTAAATATTCTTGAGTGTCTTTTTCTTTGACCTCATATCTGAGAATTGTCACTATTCACAATTCTTGTTTAAACTTATAGATCTAGTCCTCAGACTGACTCCTAATTATGGTGTTGACACCTTGTGTTTAATGACAGCAGTGAGGGAGCAGCTGATACTGTTGTGCACATTATTATTATTATTATTCAACAATGCATGTCAAAAAAGCTTTATTCTGATTGCATGCTTTGGTACATGTCAACACACATCTTTTTTTCATTGATGTTCCTAGACCTAGCTTATTCAGCTTGCTCATTTCTGCAACAGCTAACGAAAAGGCAGAAGAGAAAGAGATCTGCATGTCAACCAATACTAGACTGTTTTGACCAACAATACAGTCATGAACTTGGAAATGTATGGACATCTGCAAGGTAAACATTCTCTTCACAAACTATTGCAACTTCTGGATAGTTCCCAATACACCCACATACACACAGCGCCTGCCATTCCCTCATCGGTATGGTTTGTCTTCTGCAGATCAGTGCTTCTGGACCCTCACTCCTGGCAGTACGGGGTCATGCTCAACCGCTTCGCCACCCTGGCAGATGTCGAACGCGCCCTCCAATCACAGGGCTTCTCCAGCCTCCTACCACAAACGGATGCCTCCGCATTCGCTCGGTCAGCCCACGCGGTGGTCTGCCCTTCCACGCTGCAAGTGGAAGACACCTTGCTGCCTCTACCTCGCTCCATCTCCAAGTGGCCTCCTAAGTCTGACGACCCCCATCTTCACCGTGACCCCACCGCTCAACCAGTTTGTGGGGACACTCAGCCAGAGCCCCTGTCTTCATCCCATCTGCCCCCTCCACGTCTACAGTGTTACGTCCACCCATCTGCATTGCGTTTCCCCTCCCAGGCCCACTGGCCAGGCCAGCTGAAGCAGTACTACCTCCTGAATGCTGCCTCCTTGCTTCCAGTCCTGGCTTTGCAAGTCAGGGACGGGGAAAAGGTCCTGGATCTGTGTTCTGCCCCCGGAGGCAAAGCCTTGGCCATAATGCAGGCTGCCACCCCAGGTAAAGCACCAAGTTTTTGTATTTGCAAACTTTAAACTTTAGTGCAAATGGGGAGGTTGAGGTATGCTTCTGTGGGTTAGTACAATTTATAGAGGTACAACATGTTAATTGAAGCTGTTTCAACTAGCTCTGCAGTCTAGAGTGACATTAGCAAAAAATTGCATTTTTTGATAGATCAGAATAAATGATAACATGTCCGCTAATTCAATTTTTGTATACTTTTGAAGGTCCGCTTTGAATCTGAAATTACCCTAAATTATGACTTCAAGTAGTTTGCCAGTCATGATCTCATTAAATAACTCCTGTGAATATCTACCTACGAATGTTGCTTTCCTACACTATGTTCCAGAATTGCTCTGCTGTAATGAGCCAGATCCTCATAGAAGGGATTGGCTGGCCAAAACCCTGGAGTCTTTTCTTCCTCAGTCACTAAGCAACAGAGTGATTGTATCCAATCGGGATGGTCGGTCTTTCGGGCAGGATGAAGCGCGGACGTACGACAAGGTGGGGAAAATACTGTCATGTCATTATTGCGACGGCGCGCTCTTGCATTTCACATGAATGTCCAGCAGATAGAGGTATGGCACATCTTAAGTAAGACCGTGGCAGACGTTGTACCAGAGCAGCAGTGAAGAGGCGCTGTTCTCAGAATTGTATCCGAAAGTCAAGCGAGACAAGTCTATTAAGTCCAACATAAAAGAATAAATGCTTTCTCCGAGAGAGGAGGCAGGGAAACGCATAGGAAGAGCGAGTTCGTGTGACTAGATTCCTTATAGACCTATTTCCTGACGACGTCGTGACAAATGTGCACGCGCATCTTTGGGGCAAAAAGGTACAAAACATAGCAAGCCGCAGGCTTGATGAACGTTGTTCATCAGAAAATGGGTAGAAGTTGTTGTGCTGTGCTAATTGCAGTGAGCAAGGATTTCAATTCTTTAGCGTTCCAAGTGGATCTCATCCATTCAAAACGAATGGAGGAAGGCTGTGGCTCCGGGCCATAAAGACAGCAGGTTGGGGCAGTGATGGACCGAAGGGTCACAAAAGTTTGTGTGGAGACCATTTCACACCAGTTAATCTTGCACGCTGTCAGAAAAACGAACATTTTTCCGCTTTCTGTCCCAAGGCTGTGCGCGCGGTTTGTTACAGCTAACAGGTCTATAGACCTCCAGGATATGTCCACGGCCTTTCTTTTTTTTACATTAATTATGAATTTAACTCTCAACTGCTTTTCCTCCCTCGCTTTTTCTGTCTCCCTCTCCGACCTCTTCTCCTTGCTTTCATTATCATTCCACCTCCGTCTTGTGTTAACTGTTTCCTGGTCACCTGACCCTCTCTCCCCCTCCTCTGTTGTGTCTCAGGTTTTAGTCGACGCTCCGTGTTCCAATGACAGGAGCTGGCTGTACTCTCCCAGCGGGCAGCAGGGGGAACAGAGACTGAAGGAGAGAGCCAGGCTGCCTAGCCTCCAGGCTCAGCTGCTTAGGTTGGTGTTATTCCTAAACCTACTGCTAAAAGGGATATCTGACACTTATCTCCTCTGTGGTAGAGCCCAGGCATTGACTATAGCCAGACAACTGCTGGCAAGTCTCTGCTCCAGAATCTCTGCTCCAAGGCCCCCCTGGCCAACTGCTAGAGATGCTTCAATAAGTGAACATCCCTAAGTTTTCAAACACTGTAAACCCTAATTCCTCACTGAATAATTAAATCGTTGGGTTCAAATAAGGATTTATAAGTGTGTGTGTGTGTGTGTGTTTGCAGATCTGCACTGGAAGCGGTGCGTCCAGGGGGGGTTGTGGTCTACTCCACTTGCACACTGTCCAGCTCCGAGAACCATGCCGTGGTGGAGGCAGTCCTGCACGCGTGCCCCGAAGCAGAGCCCGAAACCCTGTGGGAGGAGTTAGCCATTCCGCTCTCGGAGCACTTCGCGTTCAGCCCTGCCCCCCGTCCGGACAACAGGACGCCAGGTCAGACCGCCGGGTCACACACACCACCTCGGCGCTCGCAGCGCGCGTCCCATCGCCACCGCAAACACGGCGTTCTGGTGGTTCCTCAGCCGGGCAAGACCTGGGGACCCATGTTTTTGTGTCGAATTAGAAGGACACGCTGAACTCGTACAAAAATAAGACGAGAGTACCGTCTATACACCTGTTCAAGAGACAAGAGCTATGAGCTATACAAGCACATTACAAAAGAGCTATGTGAATACATCTCCTTTGCACGTTTTGTTGCCTGTGGTTTTGGTAGATATACCGTAGGCGTTGGTAACTTTGTACGCTGTAGTTTTTGTTTTGTTTTTTCATGTGGAAGAATACCAAGTTCATTTCCGCTTTAACAAATGCGCACAACGTGAATTTGATCTGAAAACCGGGTTGAAGTGCACGCGACGCGTTCGCGCCGGAAAAGCAACGGCGTCGCGTTGGCGGCTCGCAAGAAGCGAGCAACGCAGCAGAGTTATTCACCTTAAATGTTTGATGCCGCTATAAAAAAAAAAAAAACACCACAGAGAAGGGACACCGAAGGGAAGTACACTCTCTGACCCCGGCACTGAAAGCTAGTGGCGCAGGACCCCCTGCGCCAGGCTGCGGCGTGACCTGTCTCCTGTACGGACAACAACGCTTCAAACACCCCGGGCAGCGCGTGGGAAAAGGGGCATAAAAGACCTAGTCTGTTATTCTTTAATCCTTCTTTAATTTATAGCAAAACACCTCCGTTGTCTCTGAATAGCCACACGATGTCATGTCTTGATCAGTCACGCCTTATTTTATAACTTTTAATGGAAATTCCATTTTTGTCCAAATTAAAACAATGCAATGCAGGTTGTATTGATTAAATTGTGATAATCTGTTGCCGTATGTAATAACTCGATATTTAAAGTATTCCTATCTGAACGTTCACAGTTGAGCGGTTTAAAGGTTTATTAAATCTGTTAAATCAGTGTTTAGAGTTGACCTAGTTGACTGGTCTCATCCGCCCCAGCAGACCGGCTGCAGGTCCTCTGAGAGGTGGGCTTGCTTTCATCACAGGGTTTACTAGGAAATTGGAAGAGGAAAATGGCATTACGGCTGATTCACACGTTAGCCCCTTCTGCCTTTATGATCCATCCCTGTATTCCATCTACTTATTCCCTACTTTTCATTGTCCTGCTCAAAAGAAACACATGTATAGTCTCATTACGTGTAATCTTGCATCTGTTATCAGCTCTCTCTCTCTCCGGTGTGACTGAAGAGGCAGTGCCATATTTTTTTCCCCGCTGGCACATTATCGATGTAGAAGGTGTTATTTCATCCCAGTCATTTTTTTTATTTTTATTTTTTTTTATTTAAGGCCTCCGTTTTCAGTACTGTGACTTTCTATGCTTTCCTACACTGTTAGTGAGTACCGGTATAGCAAAGCTTCAAGGTCCTTGCACCTGTTTTTATCCAACTATGGCCGTATAATAAGACACAAGGATTATTGGGTGCATTCAGATATGGCTATTTTTATTGGCTGTCCTACTTTCCTCCCAGTTCTGGGTGCCTGTTTGCAAAAAAAAAGAAAGTAGCCTCACACTCTCCGGTATGAATATATCACCGCAACACAATATCAACACAACCTAGCGTAATGAGAAGCGCGGATGAAGTGGAGGGCTATTTTTTCCGAGGGTAACCGCGTCGTTGACCTCTGTGTGAACTCTGGGTGTTTGGCGTTCTCAGTTCCCCCTGTATTGCTGTGTTTCCTCAAGGGGAGAATCTCAAAGCAG
>OMKK01086928.1:0-10568 GCA_900302305.1 Polymixia japonica
AGATACAGTATCTACTAGGTGGCATGGATTGTGATTTGTGATTTTCTTTGAAACGGTTGGAATAGATTGTGCCCAAGATTTAGTTATCAAAATATTTTATTGCATTTGAACTTAGTTGCTACGTACATATTCAACTGATAAGCAATTTCTTGCCAGGCTTTCCCTCTGGCTTAGTTTATGTCTTGAATAATTCTGATCGTGTGAGCCTGAAGTTACCTTTGTGGAACTGGTCAACTGACTTTTTAGGTTAAGTCAAATCAGGTTTTGGAAATTAATCCTGCTTTTCTGCCACGCTTTATGGAACATGCCCCAGATGTCAGACTTGAAGAAACATCTTTGCAGTCTCTGTGTGGTTTTTTGGTGTTTTGAGGAGAGTGGCAACAAGTGGGAACGCGGGTTGAACGCAGGTCCCATGAAAAAACCTGGCATACTGAACACAGGTTCAACCTGCGTTGGACCCATTCCAACCACACTACAGTCACAGGTAAGCCCCAGGCCAACACCATTCACACCATTCACACCAAACCCACTTCTGAAAGTTTACTTCCATATACATCACTACTGAACAGGGTCGTCACGTTTCAGCGTCATTAAAAGCAGACGTTTCAAAGTTTGTTTACACTGGAGATTCTTTGGAGAGTCCTTCTTTGAGAGTCTTGTTACTGTGCCTGTAATTTGTATTTTTATCTCTTCCCTTCGAATGGACAGAAGCTCTCACTTCATAATCTTGCCAATTCTTCGTTGTTTAGACTTGTAAACTCACTTGCAGCTTGAAAGAAGGTAAGCGTTAGCTTGCCTTTGTATTAGTGCGCCTCCTATCGTAACCAATGAGGTTCCTTAATCGAAACCCACCCACTGAAGCCGAGCTGTGTCCGACCCGCGTAAAACTGATTGAATAACCTGCATCGACCCATTCACACCAACAGCAGATAAGGGCTTTACCCAGGTCGATGCTTCGGTGTGAATATAAAAAGGCCTAACACAGAACAGTGGAGATTTGTACAAGTACCTGTGCCTTTTGATACCTGTCAACATTGTGATTGTTTCATTTACTCCTATTGTGTGTGTGACCTTTACTGCCTTTGGTTTTGTGTGTGACCTTTACACAAAACCAAAATGTTTTCAGTAGTCTGAATGCCAAAATGTTTTCTACACCTATCAATTATTTTAACGATGTACTTCTAGCCTAACCAGTCAAGCCCGCCCATCTTGATTTGAAAACACTGCTCACAGCTTTAGCAGAAATTATACCCGAGTCATTTGGTTTCTCTTTAGTATGTTTTTCTAACACAGAAAATGGAAATACAGCCATTCAAAAGGCCCCAAGCCCAGAACTTAAAGACTGTTTTTTTGCTTGGTAGCTTATAAAAACTTGAATTGAATGAAGCAATACTTGCGCTTTACTGCCAACATGTGTTTTGATTTTGTGACGTCAACTACCGGAGCTCTATTGCTAATTTTAAGTTCTATTAGGACCTCCCTGGTCTTTGACACCGAAGGAACGGTGGGCTCGGTAGAAGGCAACAGAACTGCATTTCTAGCCCTCACTGAACCAAATTAGGAGGCCAAGCCATGGACTGATATGTGTTCATCATCTCCTAATACTCTTCATGGTTACTGCCCTATGTAGGTTCAAGTTCCAGACAGCAGCAGATTGAACAGTTTGTGTGCTGAGTGGTACGGGTCCTTAATCCTGCGGGCCCTCACCAGACATTGAGTGCGGTAAATGTCCTGGATGGCATGAAGGTCCCTGCCAATGATTCCTCAGCCATTTTGACCACTCTCTGGAGGGACTTGCGGTTGAGCGTGGAACAGCTGCCGTACCATGCGGTAATGCAACCTGTCAAGATGCTCTCGACGGTGAATCTGTAGAAGTTTGTGAGGATGACTGGGTCCATGCCGAACTTCTTTAACCTCCGGAGGAAGAAGAGGTGCTGGCGGGCTGTTTTGACTACTTTGTCTGTGTGAGTGGTCCAGGTCATGTCATTTGAGATGTGCACACCAAGGAATTTTGAGGCTGCTGACCCTCTCCACCTCAACTCCTTCGATGTATACAGGGGAGTGGTCAGCCTTACATAGCTTCCTGTAGTCCATGAGCATCTCTTTTGTCTTACAGACATTGAGAGAGAGGTTGTTCTCATGACACCACTTAACCAGGTTCTCAACCTCTTGCCTGTAAGCAGATACATCGCTGTTGGTGATGATTGACACGACCAATCATCCACAAATAGCAGTGATGCCACCCTTATGTCACCAAACTGGACACTCTCCAGACCACGGCTATGCCTTGATATCCTGTTCATGAAAAACAGGAGAGGAGACAAGGCGCAACCTTGTCGGAGTCTGATGCCCACCTGGAACAAGCTTGACTTAATGCCAAGTATATGGACACAGCTCTTGCTTTGAGTGTATAAGGACCAAATGGCTCGCAAAAGTTAAGTATGCTTACTCCCGCAGCATCTCCCACAGATGACCTCTGGGAACACAATCATAAGCCTTCTCCAAACTCCAAATCCACAAAACACATGTAGACAGGTTGGGCAAACTCCCATGCTGCCTTGATCATCTGTGACAGGGTAAAAGGCTGGGTTCACAAAGACTGAGGAGCTTTCCAACAACCTTAGTGACTTCTGGAATGGTTTTCCAGAACTTCTTTGAGGCCGCCCAAAGGTCCTTCTCCATAGCCTCTCCAAACTCCTCCCACACCCTGGATTTTGCTTCAACAACTGCTGTCGCCATGGCCTTTTTCGGCTGCCGATACCTTTCCACAGAGTCAGGAGTCCCCAGAGATAACCAAGCCTGAAAGGCCTCCTTCTTCTGCTTGACGGCCCCCTCCACTGCTGGTGTCCACCAGCGAGTTCTTGGGTTGCAGCCATGAGAGGCACTGACCAGCTTTTGACCACAGCTCCTAACAGCTGCTTCCACAATAGAGGTTTTGAACAGCAGCCATTCCAACTCCATGTCCCTAACCTCTTCCTGAATGTAGGACAAGCTCTTCCGGACAGGTTCTTCCACCAATCATTCTCAGCTAACCCTCACTACATGTTTGGGCTTACCAGGTCTGTCCGGCAGTTCCCCCTCCATCTGACACAACTCACCACCAGATGGTGATCAGTAGGGCTCAATGATTTGGAGAAAATATCAAATTGAAATTTTTATGACAGATATTGTGATTTCATTTGCGATTTAATTTTTTTAAGTCAAGCTTGAGTTCAGTATTCACTGTGTAATAGATTTAAAACATTGATGGAGTGATGGATGGATGTAGTGATGGAGCATTACCACATCGTCATCGTCATTTAGCTGCCTGCCTGTGAATACCTGTGATGTTTGAAGCACCCACTGCTTCAGTCCTCAATGATTCACATTACTGTTTTGGTTTTGAAAATTTGGCAGGATTCAATATTTAAGTCATAATCCCTTCTCCATTGATAATAGAACCACATCAAATGGCATCAATCAATGAATCAGTCAGTCAGTCAAGCAAATAATCTTTATTTGTAGAGCTTCATAAACAAATAAATAGACCTGCCAACTAACATATCATCTTCAACATCAGTCAAACACTAAGTCAAACTAATAGATGGCGCATGGCGCATCACATCCAAAAGAATCCCAAATGCTACGGAGCGTCTGCCTCATTTGACTGCGCGACATTTATTTCACCAGCAGATGTCACTGTGTTAAATGAAGCATCGAGTAGTGAACCGATTTTCAATACAATTGGCCGAAAAGCTTCAAGGCTTCAGTAAGCCTTGTTTCGCCATCACTACACTTTTGTCGTGTCAAACCAGAAATATTCCCATACCACCGAAGTGCTGCTTTTCTTCGGGACTAAATTGTCCGGTGTTGCTTCTGGCTCAGTGGAGGCCATTTTTCCGTACCATGAATGTAATGGGTTTTTTTTATTGTTAATTAATTAACATGTATACAAATATGTGGTTTGAAACAGGGGACATAATTTGTACAAACATTTTTAAAAAGAAAATAATAGGCTTCCGGCTATAAAATCAGAGGCGGGAAGAGATAGTACGAAGATGCCCCTCTCCGCCCCAGAACACTCAATCAGAGGTCTATATCTACTGATCACCCCAATCGATCAGGGCCTTTTGTGGTCTTTGTGCTTTGGCACGTTTTGTGCATTCAATGCCTGTGAGCATTAGCCTTCTTTTGCAGTGTATAGCCTTGCAGCTTGTTGTTGCCTTGGAACTAAGTGCAAAGGTTATTTTGGTGGATAGATAGTTATTTCTGAGAATCTAGTGCGCACCTGGACTCTTACGGCGCTTTTCCGCCGCATAGTACTTGCTCAACTCAACTCGACTCACCTCAACTCTCCTCACCTTTTTTTATGACTATGCGGTGGAAAAGCGTCTAAAGTTCTAAGAATGTGCTAGAAGGTTCGTTAGTAGTGAAATCTACTAGTAAGCTCAAAGACTGTTACATAGTTCATAGAGAAAAGTGCACAAGTTTAAGTAAACTTTGTTTGATTGCATCAACAAAGTATAGATTAAAAACACATGCCAATATAGACGACCTGAGCGAAACATCATCCCCATGTTCCACCGTACAGTCTGACCACACAGACTGCACCACTCCAGAAGACGAGAGAGAGCTGAGGGCCTTCAAACAGCGTCGAGTGCCATCCACTTGCATTTCCGCCAGACGACTTGATGACACAACCCACCCGGTCCCGCACATGTCCAAACCTGCGGTTCCCATCAGGTGACAAGTTACGCTTCCATCAAATCGTGTGTTGCTACCAGTAGGGAATTGTTAGGAATCATTTACATGTACTTGTGACACAGTGTTCATCTGTTATCAATATGTTACTATTAAGTTACTATAAAGTGTCACTATTCATTTTATTTTATTTGTTTTATTTAATTTATTCCATTGATTTCATTAGTTGTTAGAATAGCAATAAAATGTTTATTGGACTACTACAGTGAGTAGTAGTCCACTGTAGTAGTCTCACTGTAGTAGTCCAATAAACTTTCATTGATAAAGAATCTGTCTCCTTGCAGTTTGTGTATGATGATATATACAGTCACTACTGTCTGGTCAACAATTCACGCAAATTCAGATTAAGATTAATTTTTATAGTGGTTATCTTTCCCTTGTTTCAAGGGTGGTGCCCCCAAGGTAATCTAATATAACATTAGAATTACAAACACAGTAAATATATTGATCATTTGAGATGACCTACATTACTGTAAGAGTTTATACACTCTATTAAACATACATTTTATGAGAGGGCAATCACCTCATATTGCTACGGTCCATTTGATAAGAGTGAACCAGACTAATAATCACAAGACATTGTTACTCGAAATGGACCTTGGAAAACACTAGCCCAAGGACGACACACAGCTAACACTAGGTAGCTAACAAGATTAACTCTGCTAATGTTAAAACGTGCTTCCTGATAGTTCCTATTAGTTAAAGTAAAAAACTGGAGCACTCTTGCAACTGCACGTTCTTTTATTTAGGGGCTGACTAACGTTTCGACAGAGAACTGTCTTTCTCAAAGTCTAACTTGTTGGACTTAGTTCCTATTAATTATTTTCAAATGGTGTCAATCTTCTTACTCAAGACAAAAAGAAACAAGGCTATTGATTAATAAAACCATAAATATGTACCTTTACTTGCAAAATGTCAGGTTTTTACCATTTTCTTTCTTTTGTTCATCTTTTACTCAATACTTTTGACTTGTCTCCTTCGCTTCTGCACAGTTCTCTTGTTTACTTTAGCTCTATAAGTTGCTCTGTTGGTTTAAGTGTTTGCAGAGGTGCAGCCAAAATTAGAAATATTGATAAGACTTTTGAAATGTAGGCTTTTCCATTTTTCTGTGCCTGTTTTGTATAGTTTTGATGCTAGTTTGACCATTGTTTCAATACTTGCTTGTTTCTCTTTGCTGGATGCACTGGGAGAAGGGCTAAGATAGCAGCAAAACTGTATGAGACCAGCATATCTTGAGATATTTTTTAATAACGTCTATTTACAGACATGTATCATTGCAGGATGAGTGTCGCCATTTTGACAAGGACATGTTTTGGGTTGGTTTTGGCAGAATTGTATTTGCCCTGAAGGATTGTAATGGAGACTAGCGGTCCCAGCCAACTCAGACTATAAGTACCACTATAACGAAGCAATTAATTTTGATCAGAACCGGAAACAGGAAAAGACAGGGAAATGAGGTCCAGGTTGAAAATGGATGGAATTATCCTTTAAGAGGCTATAGTGGTGGTAAGGTTTAAAAGCCAACACTGTCCTCTTTATCAGTGTCTATCAGTAGGCCTGTATCACTTTCAGTATCAGTGCATACATGTCTATAAATGGCAGACACTTTTCCCCCCTGAAGAAACAGGTGACATCACTGTCCTTTGACCAAAATTTCCCATTATTTATCTAATTTCAACTTCATAGTTACATATTTAGAAAAAAAAACTTTATTTTCTTTAGTGTTCACTAGTGTTGAATCACTAGCTGATACTTCGGAACTAAAGACATTATAAGACATTGTAATCGTTTGAACCTTGCATCAGCCAATGATTTTTTTAGGGCAAGGCAATATCAGCGGTCACTGAGGTCTTTGGGTTGTGAAACCTTGAGCACCGCATGTGGTGACACAGTCTGTGCTATCTGATTATGTCAACTCCTTTGTGCAGCCTTTAGTCTATGCTAGTAATTAGTAATTAGTCTTAGTTGTCTCTCCAAAAATCTAACTCCATTCCAAGGGTCTGCAATGTCCCTGTAAATTAGAATTGATTCACACACATGTGCACACTCACTTGCTCCCTCTCTATTTCTGTCTCTCTCTCTCCCTCTCTCTTTCTCTCTCTCTCTCACACATACACACATATAAAACAGAGCAAATTGAAAAATACCATATTGAACAATAAATAGATAGGCTATCATCATATCAATAGCAAAATATCTCCACATAACATTCTTTTTGTTTATTTGTTTTTTGCAATGCCAAAACGTTTTAATTATTTACTATTACTTACTTAGTATCATTTATTTACTATTTACTAACTATTCTGTTATTGTGGCTTCCATTATTCATTAAATTGCAGTTCCGAATTTCTCTATTCTGTCCAAGGATTCTGTCCATATGCTATGGAAGTTTCAAATAGTATCCTTGAGAACTTTAACGCGAGTAGCCTAGTTGATAAGAATTTGCTTGCGTAAGGGATAGTGTTTCAGGGTGCATTTTCAAGTCACGTTGCCTCTCAACTTGTAATCGACCAATGATTTGAGAAGCACGTAGCCTAGCCTATAAAGCTGAAGTGAGCTGAGGCGTCTTCGCTCTTCTTCAAAGTGAGAGGTGCTGCGAACTGCCGTTTGACTTCACTAATTATTAAATTGCCTTCCGCTATTTCATTGGACGATGCTGCGAGTAAGGTGTCTCAGAGGAGGTAGCAGGGGGGCCGAGGCTGCCCATCTGATCGGAGCTATGGTTGGTATTGTGGTGGTTTAATGTTTTATTCTGAATTGTACGAAATTTAGAATCAGATTTCTATTAAAAAATATCAAAGTGAATAAAGAGCTGCAAAAGCAGCTTCTTTCACATTTATACGAATGTCAATCTTATTTATTTATTATTTATTTAGTCACTGGATTAATTCAACATGTTATTTGAACAAATACAGGCTATAGTCATTTGTTAAAGAAAATATAGAAAATCACAAAAACTAAATGAAAATCACTAAACACATAAGGTGGACATTGGTTTTTTTAATTGCTGAAAGGGGGGAGGGACTTTTTTTTCGTCCATGAGTGGCAGCGGACAGCTGTGGGGCGCAGATGCGCCGCGCTCACTCTAAGTTGAGTGTTGAATTATCTTCGTAGATAACACTTCCTAATGACTGTACTTTGGTTTCAAAGCAACATGCCATAGTGAAGATATTTCCATCCCTAAATCAGTTGTATTCAAGTTCAGCCGTGTTACTTTAACAAGCCTGCTGTTTTGCTGTATTTGAATAATTCACTTCCTATTTAGTAGCCTGTAATGTTTCGGTTGGCTAGGCTACCAACCAAGTCATTTACTTGCCTACAGGACCTGTCAAATATTAAACAAGGACCTTTTTTCCCGTACTGACACAAAACAGTACCAACGCTAGGGGAAACTTATTAAACTTTTTACATGGGCTCCTGAGTATGACTGAGTCAATGCACTGCTAGTCTTGTTTGGAAATAAAATTATTTTGACATAAAAACAATTGTTTTTACTTAAACTGAAGTCTTGACATTGTCTATTATTTTATTCTGGGTGCCAAGTGAGAGGAACGGCCTGTTGCGAGACCACTCAAGACATATTCCAATTGTTCTATTAGAATTTACATAGAGCAGAATTACAATTTACATGTGCAATGGCAACTGTAAAAAGCGTCAAAGGCCAAGGACTCTACTCTTGCATTGTTTCTTAAGGTTGTTTTTTGTTTTTGTTTTTTTAAATCCCAGCTAAAAAAAATATCTCTTTTGTTGATTTTTGGGTGATGATCTCTTCAAAATATTGCAGCAGAGAAGCTGCTACTAACTAGTGATTGTTCTACGGTAATCTATGAGACGGCCATGATGTATCCATTGTTTTCCCCCAGCTTGGCCGGGCTGTGACTGGATGGAAGTTGGGAGCTTTCCAGAGTACTTCAAGTGCAGCTGCTACACAGTTGCGCCCTGCCATTATGGAAGAAACTGTTACTGAAACTGTGCAACAGGAATGTCCTGTTTGTGCCTACAATGAATGGGACCCACTAGAGGAGGTGATTGTGGGCCGTGCTGAAAATGCCCACGTGCCCCCCTTCACTGTGGAAGTCAAAGTAAGAGATAATTAAAAAGTTGTTTCTTTTAAACATGCACATGGTATAATCTCTATGTGTAGAGTGATTACAAAAGAGGTTTCTTACCAAAAGGGACTACCAAATCTATAAAGAGATATCTCAAACATATTGTCAATGAATGATGCCATTTGGTTTTGCCCTCTCGATGAGCACCTAGGTAATTTGTTAAACTGTTGACAGGCTAACACATATGAGAAGTATTGGCCCTTCTACCAGAAGCATGGGGGGCAATCTTTTCCTGAGGACCATTTGAAGAAAGCTGTTGCTGAGATTGAGGAAATGTGCAATATTTTGCGTCATGAGGGTGTTACTGTTCGGAGGCCAGAGCCCATCGACTGGTCCTTAGAATACAAAACTCCAGACTTCAAATCATCAGGTAAACACCAGGGCTAGATAGATTGTAAGCAGATTGATTGAAACAAGATATTATCCATTGATAAACATTTTTAAATATGTTAACATTATTTTTATGTATTCAATTGCTATTAATATCAAATTATGACATAAAATAGCTAAAATGTATGTTTAAATACAGAATAGACTATAATTTAATTTAAGATGTTTACAAATAATCTACCACTCTGTGACTGTGACTGAATGATAAAGTCATTAATCGATCAAGATTTAACAAATATATATACCTATGTATGATGATATTGTATTGCTTCATATTTTCTTAACCTGTGACTAAGATGTTTCATGTAAGCTAATGGCGTACTGTTAATTCTAACTGTTTCAAGGCATGTACGCTGCTATGCCCAGAGACATTCTCATGGTCGTGGGCAACGAGATCATTGAGGCGCCCATGGCCTGGAGGGCTCGTTTCTTTGAATACCGGGCCTACAGGCCATTGATCAAAGAGTACTTCAGAAAAGGTGCTAAATGGACCACTGCTCCCAAACCTACTATGGCCGATGAGCTGTATGATCAGGTATTATTTGCAGAATTAACTTTACTATAGGTTTTTTCTGGGAATTTTTTCTTCTTCGATGGAGGGTTAAGGTCAAGGGGGGTCAATTGTGGGCTTGTAAAGCCCTTTGACTCTGTAATGTGATTAAGGGCTATATAAATAAACTTGACTTGACTAAACTTTCTGCTGCTAGATTGTTGTGGTTAACTAACAGGGTCACTTTGTCTCATACTGTTTTTGTGGGTAGATTGTACACAACAACTTAATTGCTCTTTCATTCATTTTCTTGTCCCCGTCTTCCCTAATTCTGTAGGACTACCCAATGCGTACAGTGGAGGACAGACACAAGCTGGCTGCTATGGGGAAGTTTGTGACTACGGAGCATGAGCCCTGCTTTGATGCTGCTGATTTCATCAGAGCTGGAAGGGACCTGTTTGTACAGAGGAGTCAGGTGTGTCTTACACAGGAATTTGCAAACGTTTCTGGTTGATACGATGAAGAATGTCTCACAATTTCCTAAGAACAAAAGGGCAAATTCGTAAACCTTATCAGATACTGCACCGCATAGGTCAAGTATTAGTTGCAACATTTTGCTACACTCTGTGGAGAAAAAAAGGAAGATTAGATAATGCAAAATTTTGCTATTATCATAGAAGAATTAGATCAGTTGTAGAAGGCTGTGGTCGGGGGACAGTTTAGGCATCAGCTGTAGGTAGAGAGACAGCAGCAGCTCAGCTGTAGACTGACAGCTGTAAGAGATCAGGTTGAGTAGCAGCCTGACAAATAGGACAACTAACATTGTGTTTGATCTCCTG
>OMKK01086929.1:0-13933 GCA_900302305.1 Polymixia japonica
TTTTTATGCTCATTTCATGCCCTGGCGACCTGTCCAGGGTGTACCCCACCTCCCGCCCGATGACAGCTAGGACAGGACAACCCGTTGGCTGTGACAGGAATTTGCGTGTTAACATATCAAAATGAGACGTCTGACGTGTTAACGCGTCATTTTTTGTTACGTTAACGGATCGAAAGACAACATGTTAACGCGACGAATTATTATTATTATTATTATTATTAACTGCAAGCACTTAAATTGCACTTAGCAAGGTGCCGACCTGCTCATCAGGAGTGGTTAGGGGTTCAGTGTCTTGCTCAAGGACACTTCGATGCCTTCTGTGGAGGAGCCGGGGATCGAACCAGCAACCTTCCAATTAGTAGACGACCCGCTCTACCTCCTGAGCCACGCCGCCCTTTACCTATACCAATACTTTTTACTTAGAAAAGCAGCTTATCACATTTATGAAATGAATGCATCATCAATATGCAAATTTGAATGAATTTTTTAATTTTCATGATCATTGAATGCTTTTGTGATGTTTCCTTTAATTAGCTGATCATAATTATGATCATAATAAAACACAGGACAAAGATTTTAGGCAAATAAATAATTGCACACCGGCAACAGCTCACAGCATAGCAGGGGAGGAGGGGGAGGAGGAGCAACGTGAGCATGATGGAAGTGAGAGGAGGGATGCTGCACAACCAATACGATGTAACGGGAGTTGTGTACTGAATGTGGAGAGGAGAAACTGAAACTTAAGTATCGATCTCATCACGCAAGTATTGATCAATACCGATACCAACGTTGGTATCGATACTATCGATATTTTAGATCGATCCGCCCACCACTAGACGGCAGGTGTGTCGCTCAGGACCCAAGGAAGCGCGGTGTGGACTGTGAAGGTGTTTAGATAGCGGTTCTCCAGAAAGCTGCAAGCAGAAATACCGGAGCCTGAGCAGTCAGGAACTACTGTCTTTTAATCTAGTCAAATGTCTAGGAAATTGGACCGAATCCGGACACTCGGATTCACACTAATGTCGTTTCTGGTTTCTTATCGTAATTTTAACAAGGCGAGGTCGTGTGAAAGCATACATATTTGAGAAGCAAAATATTACATTTCATAAGTACTTGGGGTGTTTTTTGATCAGGCGTTGAATTTGGATAATCATGTGTCAGCACTGACCCGAAACTGCTTCTTCCACCTTCGCAACATCGCCAAACTCAGGTCTATTATATCTCATGCAGAGCTTGAAATGGTCACGCGTTTATATCATCACGGCTTGACTACTGCAATTCACTCTTCACCTGTCTCAACAAAGTTTCCGTCCACCGTCTCCAGCTGGTTCAAAATGCCGCTGCCCGCTTACTCACCAGGTCAAAAAAGTCTTGCCACATCACCCCCATTCTTGCCTCGCTGCACTGGTTACCGGTTCACTTCAGGATCCAGTACAAGATCCTATTAACCACTTACAAAGCTCTAAACGGCCAAGCCCCAGCCTATATTATGTGACCTCATTACCCCACACCACACTGCCCGCTCCCTGAGGTCCTCTGACCAGGGTCTCCTGGCAACACCCCGGACCCGACTTAAGACCAAGGGAGACCGGGCGTTCGGGGCGGTCGCCCCAAGGCTGTGGAACCCACTTCCGCCCAACATGAAAGCTGCAGCTACCCTAAACACGTTCAAGGGGCACCTGAAGACATATTTATTTAGGTGGGCTTTCGAGCAGGCCTAGGTCTTTCTCTCCTGTTTGCTGCCTCCCGTTTCTACAGTTTTATGTAGAACTTTGCCATGTCATTTTTAATCTGTATTCAATTTCTGTACTGTCTTTGTGTTTTTACTGTTTGCGCCTTATGTTCACTTCCTTTGTAAAGCACTCTGTGCATTCGTGCTGTGAGGGGTGCTATAGAAATAAATGTTTACTTACTTGCTTACTTACTATTGTGCACATATCGGATTGAAACTGAAAGCAAGGAGGTGTTATTCATCCTCAGTCTCGAGTTTAAATGGCTGCTATAATTTCTGCAAACCACCAGATGTCGCTGTGCTCTCTGTTTTCAATGACCCGAAGCTGCGGATCCTTTTCTGGCACAAATAGGAAAAAACCCCAAGGAGGAAGAAACCCCCAAAGCTCCATAAAGGCTTCGTGTGGCCATCACTAGTAATCTAAAAGAACAAGTTGCAGGAAGAGTCACTAAATACTCAAATAAAGTAAATTGTTATTGGGATTCAAACGGGCTTTACTGTCTCTGGAAAGCGGAGGTCCTCCTAAGCACATCAAGAAAAATGCCAGTGTCGAAATGCATGCTGGGTATGTCTCGGTGTATTTTCCTCTCAGTCTTCGCTGGGTGGCTTTTGTGGTCGCTCTTTTTTTGATTGACTTGAAAAGAAAGACATCTCTCTGAAACTGTGTGTGTGTGTATTCATTCTCGTTATTTATTTCTTATAACAAAAAAATGCACACGTCAAATTTGGATTTTTGGACATTTTCTCAGATCCAAATGTCTCACTAATGAAATTTAATTTAAAAATGTAAAATCATACTAAACTGAATATATAGAAAATAACTGAATAAACAGACAATTTGTGCATAATGATTATGAACTCCCTTTACATTTGTAGAGAGCAGACTCAATCACATTAACATACCAGATTGCAGATTCATACTTATTCAAAGACTAAAAAGTAAGTAAACTAATTTAATGAAAACTCACTCACTCACTCACTCACTCACTCACTCACTCACTCACTCACTCACTCACATTCATACAATGTTTTTGTTACTTATTAAGGACCAGTCTTTATTAGACAGTGAAATGGCAATTTGGCTGCAGCAGCGAGCAACAGATGAACAGAAAGGAGAGATGAAAATGTTCACAATACACATCCACAATGACCGCAGGCATGGAAGGAATGTGTTGCTCAACTGTATGCAAGGCATGACACACCTAAAGGATGGAGAAGGGAGAGAGACAAGAGCGAGTAAGAGAAAGAGAGAGCGAAATAGGGCACTGAGGTTGAGGTTAACTGAGGTTAGAGGGCAAAGCACCGGAGTCCTAACATTATAGAGCAAGACAGGCAGACAGAGAGAGAGAATGATTCAGTGCGTTAGATACTTAAGGTGTATTTATGAAACTAAGAAGGTAAATCACACTGCAGCCCTGAAGGTCGCTGAAGGTCAGAGTTCAGGAGGAGCTGATCGTGAGTAGAGGTAAGGAACTGTGACTGACTGAGTTTGTGTGAGCAATCACATGATTGAGTGCACGTGACTAGTCGTGCGCCTGCTTGGTATTTCACCTGCTTTATTTATTTATTTATTTTTTCAGGATTTTATTTATTTTAAGATTTTGTACAATCTTACCAGACGTGCACACAGGCGAGAACGGCAAGGAGTATGCCGGAGAGGAGAGCAAAGGGCACGGCGAACAGCAAGGAGAGACACCTGTATGTCCAAACGCGCGCCGTCTCGAAGCCCACAACGCTGTAGAGCCACACGCGGTCAATGCTACGCGGCGTGGCGGGCTCAGCCAGCACGTCACTGACCTCCACCTACACAGCAAACAAGACGGAAGGACGGCGAGGGGAAGGGAGAAAGAGGAGGATGAAAGAGCAGGAAAGGATATGAGAGGTACAGAGAAGGAGAGAGGGAGAAAGAAGAGAGGAAGAGAGTGAAAAGGATGTTTGAACATCCCCCCAAAACCTGCATCTATTCGCACAAGTACCGCAACACTTTCCAAATAATTCCTCTTGGGAATAATTCAGACTGCATCATATGAGACCATGCAGGTTCAAAGTTAAGGGAACTAAGAAACAGAAAGGAATGACAGTCTCCTTGTGCGTGTACCTTGAGGTGCTGGTTGATGCCATAAGGGTCCCTATTCACGGGATGGCTGGGTGTGGGCGTGGGCGTGGGTGTGGGTGTGGGCGTGGGCGTGGGCGTGGCAGGGGTCGTGGGAGGGGTCGGATGCGAGGGCGGTATCGGAGGTTTGGAGGCAAACTCTGGAGGAGGTGGTGGAGTGTTTATCTGTTCCTCCCCTACGTTGTCTTCATCATCATCATCATCATCATCAATGCGACACTCCACCAGACAGTCATCGCTCACCATCATCATGTTTACTATAAGGAGAAGTATGTACACACACGTTGGTTCATACTGTATGGATGAACATGTACACTCTCTGTACACACAAAGACACACCCTGCGTACACATTGGCATGAATCACAATTGGAGAGCATTCAATTCCTAACCCTGATCCTAACCTTCACCAATGCATGCCTAGACTTAACACTAACTGTTTTTTTTTTTTTTAAAGCTACCCCTAATCAACTATATATTCTGGAATTTGTCCCAAATATTGGCCTAAGTCAAACACACATACACGCATGCACATCTACACACACACACACACACACACACATATATAGCTATCAGAGCATTGCAGGCATGTGCCATGTAACAGAGAGCTGAGCACTGAAACAGCCACCTGTTCTTGAACCCCCAAAAAGAAACCATAGCAAAACTGTAAATAGCAAATGCTCATTTTAAAATACATTTGTAATACAAAAGTCCACATGGTAATCTTTCATTAGTTTTTCATAAACTATATACAGGATATTTACAGTAAGTATTTACAGATATTTTTTGCAGTGATACATGTATTTTTTTAATCAGCTATCTAGTTTTATTTGGTATAGGAACTTTTGCAAAAATAAAAATAAACTCCATGAATTTTATTAGAAAGCACCTTGACAATGCATGTTCACCCTGCAAAAGTTATATTTCACTAAATCTGACAGACAAAATGTCTTCCTGTTCTCCAATATATTCTCAAAATGTAGCCTTGTTGTTGATTAACTTGCATGTATTTAAATTAACTAATTCTTCCTGAATGTATGTTTCACAAAGCAAATGCTTTCACTCTTTTTTTTTTCATAATGCAGCTCTGACCTAGACTCCACCCATATTTACGTTTAGCTTTTTAAACCACATTCTCAAAGTAAATATGCACCAACAGCAATTCCAAACTAAGTCAACGTAATTGGGACTGATCGACCTTTTGGGGAACATTAGTAAGTATTGTAATGTATCTTAAATTCCACAGGGGCGGTATATGCTATACTTAATAAATCATATCCCACTTACCTTACTTAAGCGCTATTGCGATTTTGCATCAATGACAGAAAGAGAGAGAGAGAGGGCGAGGGAGCTCTGCAAAAAGTGCTAATCCCATACGACCAATGAGATCAATTCAGCCGCTGAATCACAATGTCCCCTTGAGCTGACTAGTGTGTGAGGACGTAGATACACACATAGACACACCAAGACGCACACCTAAACTGTGTGACACTGACTTAGATAGGCAGACGTGCTAATGCGGAACAGTGACACGTGTGTGTGTGTGTGTGTGTGTGTTTGTGTGGGTGGGAAGAGATTATTTTAGGTAGCGGAATGGAGGGTCAAAAGATCAAGTTACAGGACTAGCAGGCTTCTTCTACGGTAGTTGAAACAATAACAGAAACACACACACACACTCATGCACATAACAGATCGTGAGGTATGTCTTTAGACTTTACAGAGCACCTTGATGACTGAGTAAACATGCACGTGTGCACTTTAAAAATATGTTGTGTCGAATGCATTTTGGAAAAACAACTTCTGACATGCTATTCATCATTCATCACTTGATCATCTTTATTGTATTCATATTTTTTTTAACCACATATACAATTTGACACAGTAAATTCAGTGACATCATTAAACAGTGATCCAGAATAACAGAGGGCGTTGCACCATAGAAACAGAATCCATGAAAAGGATTCCAATTCTATCGTTCCAATACTGAAACACTACAGGAGGGAAATGCTATATGTCTCCAAAAAGTTCAAACTCTTGGAAGTCATAGTAACTACAATTGTACACCTCACTGCGACGATCCTGTAACATATTTGAATGGGACCTGTGGGTTGTGCTAAAATATACGGGCCAGATTTATGAATGAATGAGACAATAATCGCATCTCAATAATGGCTCCAAAATGTCACCATTGCTTTCACAGTTTATGCTAGAGGAAATCCACAAATCCTCTTCGATACGGAGGCCATTTTGGCTCTCGAGGCTAAGACACAGTTTCCAGTTGAACAGTTGAAAATTAAGTCAATCAAAGCCCTGAGTGAGAAATTCTTACTTTTATTGTCTCTAAGCCAACCCTGAGTTAGCCCATCCCTAACTCTGGAAAAGCCCTGAGTTGTGGCCTACCCATCAGGCCATGTATCACATACTAGGGGGAATGTGTTTTTCATCGGTGTGTCTGTGTGCGAGTGTATGTGCGTGCTGCATGCTGATATAAAATGTTGGTCTCACATACAGTTTTGAACTTCCCTTCTGACGTCTTGCCAGATCATCTGTTTAACATTTTATGACAATTTGCTTTTATTTTATTTTTTTTAACACTGAATTTGATGAGAAGTTTTTACATTGGTCTTTCCAAGTGAATTAAATGTGAAGAGTCAAAGATGTTAAGGCACTCCTAGACACAGGCCTCAGATCAGTAATTATTTTCTTTTTATAGATAAAGTTCTTAAAGGATAGGTTTGCTATAGGATAGGTTTCAATAGTCTGGCAGCGTAACAAACACAGGGCGTTTCGCTGATCGGTTCAGTATTGGGAAACCTACCAATGCAGCATATCTCAATATCAGGCTCCAATCCTTCAGCGCTATTGTTTTATAGTCCTCAAAAACCAAAAAACGGGAAGCTTACAGTATTGTCATAATGGTCTTTTTTATTGGTCTTCTTCTTTTATGGTTCAAAATGAACTCTGAATAAGAGCAATGCGCTACTTGAATTGAAAACTATTTTACTAGCTAGCTGGAGAGTAAACAAACAAGACAGCTTGCACAACCATGCCCACCTAGAGTCTAGACAACACTGTGAATGTAGCCAGAATTCATTTGTCCAAGCCCTACTAAACTCTGTCTTTTGAAGCAATGGTCGGTATGCGACCTTATGACCATACGATGTGCTTCCCATTTTCAAAAAGGATATGTATCATGGTTTTTGAGGACTCAAATGATAGTCCTGAAGGATTGTATTGGAGCCTGATATTGAGATATGCCGGACTGGTAAGTTTTTCAATACTGAACCGATCAGTGAAGTTATGCCCTGTATTTGTCGCGATCACGTCAAACTATTGATAAATAGGGCCTAACTTCAAAAAATAGCCAACCTATCCTTTAAAATTGAGCTGATCTCAGATCTGCCACTAGGGGGCAGCTTAAGTCTAATGTGATTTGTTGTTGATGATGAGTAGTTACCACAGCAACCAGGTGTAGAAGTCAGTCCGGTGAGATCACTGGTGATGTCACGTCCCTGATCCTCCAAAAATCGCAAAAGCCCCCCAAAAAACAAACCAGATCAGAACAAAAAGAAGAGACCAAAAACAGATACACTGGACGTACTGTAATACGGCACTGAGACTAGTGGCACTATGAGTTGGCAGAGACGAGCAAATATTACACACTGGTCAGAAAAATAAATCAACATCTTCATCAAATCATCATTATCATAATCAATCAATCAATCAATCAATCAATCAATCTATCTAGCAATCAATTCCACAGTCATCCTCATCTCTCTATTGGTCCACTGGTCTGAAAAGGGCCCGCCCCCTGAGGCTGAATCCACCTTTTTTGGCAGCGGGGACAGACTGAGTGAGAGAGGAAGAGGAGGAGGAGGAGGGGGCAGGAGGGGCGACAGAGCTGGACGGCTGCAGGGCAGGCTGGCGAGACAGGAGCTCCTTAAACACAGAGTTCATCTGACGACTGATCATGTCCTGATAGAGACAGAGAGAGAGAGAGAGAGAGACAGATCAGGGGAGAAAGGGAGAAATAGAGATAAATTCAGAGACAGAAAGAAAGCAGAAGACAATGAATGAGAGAAAGAAAGAGGAGAGAGAGAGAGAGAGAGAGTGGACATTTAAACCTCTCTGCTTGTAACACATTGCAGCATATGTGAAGTCATGATAAAATGGGATGTGCTTTGTGCACCATTTTGCATCCACAATTAATGCTCACTACAAGGGACACAAAATATCTCCAGATGGCAGCAGTGTCCCCAAAGATTTGCCAAATCTTCTCACATATACAGTATATGTGATAGACTGCAGACCTTGTCCATTGGTGGTCGATCTGTCTGTCCAACTGGAGGTCTGTCTGTTGCTCTGAGGCTGCCCTGTCTCACAGTGTCCAGTGTGTGTCTGCGCTCCTGGGCCCTGAGAGAGAGAGGGAAGGGAGAGAGACACTGAAAGTTAAGAATAACGTATCATAATGGATGGACAGACAGACAGGCAGAGCAGACATGCAGGCAGGCAGGCAGGCAGACAGACAGACAGGCAGGCAGACAGACAGACAGATTGACAAGCAAAAATGATATTGCTGTAAGATAACTGACTATTACAGATATGATGTGTGATAGTGTGTGTGTGTGTGTGTGTGTGTGTGTGTGTTACCCGGGTAGATGACGTGCAGCGGGGGAGGTTGGCTTTCGGTTGGGGCTCCCTTCACTTCCCCTCTGTCTCCCTGGCAACGAAGCACTGTCGCTGTTCACTCGCATCCTGTTCAAGTATACACATAAACTTTGTCTTTGTCTGTATTGTGAGCATTCGGGTGCAAGAGTGTGTGAGTACGTGTGTAAACTGTGTGTGTATGTATGCTTGCATATGTATGCTTGCTATGTGCGTTCATGTAAACGTGTGCATATATGTATATTTATGTTTGTGCGCGTGCACATGGTTGAGTGTAAATGCTTTCTATGAGTTCATGTGAAGGTGCACATGAATGTGTGTGTTTGTGTGTGAATGTAGCCTACATGCGTATTTTTGCAATGTGCATTCATGCGTGGGAGTGTGCATGTGTGTGTTTTTCCTGTGGGCATTTGTGTGTGTGTGTGTGTGTGTGTGTGTACCGAGTAGTATTCTCCGTCTGTGGATCCTCTACTGTCAGGTTGCCAGTGCTACCCCCTCCTCCTCCTCCTCCTCCTCCTCCTTCCTCCCTCTTCCCTCGCTCTGACCTGAAGGAGGAGAGGAAGAGAACATGCATATTTTACACAGAAAGTAAAATCAGCAATACAGACACAACAACAAACACTGTCTGCAACAAATACGGGTAGAGAAAAGATGATGTAGGAGGCAGACATTTGGAGTAAATTTTTATTTAGCTAGATCTAAATAGGTAGTCTTTTCATAAACCAAACAAAAGAGGTATTTTCTGACTACATTTTCATTTTTAGGTAGTGGCACAACGTTTAAACAAAATTGGTAACTTTAACATTTAGAAAAAATCCCTAACCAAACATTAAATCAAAATTAAAACCACAATGCAGTCATCACACAACTATCAATAACAGGTTCCAATAATAATCATAATGGCAAATGTAAAAAAAACAAAGCAATATTTTTGTGTACATGTAAAATTAGTTAATGTAAAAGGATGGCAATCCTGTATAGATGATAATTTCCGTTTTCCTTAAGAAAACTAAAGTAATAACGACAGATAAATGGGATCAACAGGAAATTCAGATACATAAAAGTACTAAATTGATTGTTCAAATCCTTTCTATGGTTGCCTAAATGCCTAATTGTACTGCCTTATATGGCAAACCCCACCCACCTGGCACATAGGGAAGGATAAAATAAACCAAAAAAAAAGTAGTTACAAAATACAGTTTGAACTAGGTCTGACTAAGCCTGGGTTTCTTAAAACTTTTCAGCCCAGACCCAAATGAGAGATTTAGTCTCTCAGCCTGGGACCCAGGCGTGTTAAAACATGTTGCTACTCTTTTCATGCAGATACGCATGTAACACCAGTTTAAAAAACAAGGTAATAATGGAAAATTCTATTGGCAGGTATGGAATGGTAGACCAAAGTAGAAATGTCACTCACCCATCCAGCACGTTGATGTACTTGTGAGGGATGAGGCCCTTAACCCCGCCTACTTCCCCTCTCCACCAATCACAAGAGGCCTTGCTGTTAAGGATGAGGACCTCTCCCTGCTTGAATGACAGCTCAGCTGGAGACCTCGCAACATAGTCAAACATGGCCACCGCCTCTAACTCTGCGCACACACAAACACACAATACCTGATGTCTTATAAACATCTTGAATCTAGTCTAATATAATCATAATTTACTATGGTGACACTAAAAGCAACATTCATCTGATGTGCACCATATGTAAATGTAATTCATGCGCTTTGTGGTGTGTATTTCTGTACGTGCACACAAATCTGATAGTTGCGTACTGCACGCATTGTATGCCTATGTCTCAAGGGTGCGGTGAATGCGTGTGTGTTTTCATTGTGTTTGGTTTGTGTTCATATGTGCGTGTGTGCGTGTGTGCGCTCACCATCCTCAGTGTGTAGAGGCTCAGCCTCTCCATCGCCCTCCTCCGTGATTGGTTCGCTGCAGACAAGCAGAACAGGGGAAGTTATGGTTGGACGGTGTTTGACAGTCTGAATGACCACCATACCACAGCGTTGCTGCACACAACGCTTTGGTTATGTCATATCATTATGTTGTGACCAATATGAACACGTGATAGCAGAACGGTTGCTTTCATGATACACAAAGCACCGGCTCTCTGCAGGAACTAAATTAAATCAAAATGTTTCCATTTCTGCTTTGAACGTCTTGACTTTACATTACATATTTGTCTACAAAAATTACAACACATGGATGTTAGACAAAGAACGACCAGTGTTTCTCGATTCCCGAGAAGAAGACTTTTAGGAGACTGGAGGTTTCTCTGGACACTCCCAATAGCCTGGAGGGCAAGTATTCAATTTTAGCAAGTGATCAGCTTAAAAGTATTAAGCTGGCTCAACACGGAGAATTAATAGCAGCACAGAAATGCCTTTGGCGTGGCACGACATGCTGCGTTAGGATGATTAGCTATAAAAGAAAAAAACGACGGCCGATGGTTGTTATACATGCTTGGAAGCCCCGATTCTCCAACCCGATCCTAACCGACATATCTCCGTAGCAACGTAAAAGCTCTCGCATCGTTAACACAGATGTGACGGCATGAGCACGGCACAGCGCTCCATCGGTTGTGAGCCGCTGCTTCGTTTACTGCAAATGATCCAAATGCAGATATAAGCGTGCGCTTACAAACAAAAGAAGGCCAGTGAAAACTGAAAATAGCTAATATTCTTTATCTTTGCTCCGAGAACATTGCTCTGAATTTTGCGTGAACGTGACATTTGTCGGTAATACATTCTGACGGCCGTGTGAGCCCTTTTATAAGCATGTCTTATTATTTCCTCATTCTGCTGTTTGTGAACTCACAAATTTGACCACGTGACCAAATTTAATATATTTGGCCAGATGCACAACAACAATTTTGGTACCACTGTTTCCAAAGGCAACAGTCATATGTTTTAATTTAAAATAGAATTAATGCCATCACAATTAATTGGACAGCTATATCAGTGACCTATGCAGTCACAGCTCACCAGTACTCCTGCTCCAGGGTCATGTGCTTCTCGTAGATGGGCCCCGGCAGTTCTGATTGGCAGGGGAAGATAATGTCATGCTGGAGGATCATGTTCTTGACCAGGTCGTTGACCTGCGGTTGCCTAGCAACAGCGTCGCCGGACTCCACCCCTCTCAGCAGGCTGGGCCCGAAGCACACGGCCAGGTTATAGGGCTGCATCATGTTCTCATCGCTGTACTGGGACACGCTGGAAACACACACACACACGCACACACACACACACACACACACATTCCACACAGGCACACACACACAATCCAACATGCAACACACGCATATACGCACACAAGCTCACACACACACACACACACTCACAGGCACACACACACAATCCAACATGCAACACACGCATATACGCACACAAGCACACACACACACACACACACACAGGCACACACACACAATCCAACATGCAACACACGCATATACGCACACAAGCACACACACACACACACACACACACATTCCACACAGGCACACACACACAATCCAACATGCAACACACGCATATACGCACACAAGCTCACACACACACACACACAATTAATTTTATTGTTATTATTGTCACACGCAATAAATCTTATGAGCATGACATTATTATTCCACAGTGGGTTATGTGGGATGTAGCTTACTGATTGAGGAAAGCAAATAGGTAACGCATCACGATGAGGAGAGGCCGCGGGAAGGAGGAGACAATCGCCTTAATCTGGGAAGCTTTCTCCGTCAGCCCTTCTATTTCTAATAGACACAGAAATATAGAGACAAAGGAGACGATAGAGAGAGAGAGAGAGAGAGAGGGAAAGACAAAACCTTAAAGAAGACCCAAATACAACAAATGTTGAAATTTAGTTATTGCAGGACACCTCCCAAGCGTGCAATAAATCAAGTTTTATTCCAAGGTATCAGCCTGCGGCATTGATAAAAGCCTGCCAACTGGTTGCACCCTCTGCCAACATTGTTCCGGAGACACACCCAAGAACGTCTCTGGTGCCAGACATTGTTGAATTCTATTGACAACTCCTTGCTTTGGTTTATTTGGCCTCTGAAAGGGAATCTACTTCTGGATACTAGACCAACAACCTGCAGGCGGGTTTGCGTCCTCAGTTGGTCGTGAAAATCAAGACGCAGCAAGACTCCGCTGTCCTGTACTTACGGTAGCCGAACGCGCGAGAGAGACTAAGAGGCGGCATATCACACAAAGCGGTTAGTTATAGTTGAAGGTATTCCAGGCATTCACTAGTCTTACAGGTTTTCCCAAACGTGTTCTCTCAGGGGAGGAGTGACAATGTAGCGGCAAATGTAGCCAGAATGTGAGAATAGGCACTTCAATTGTTAAAATTTCTAAAATGGGATTGGTAAAAAGGTAGTTAAAGGTTAAAGGGAAATTCCAATGTTAATTAATGTGATGTGTTTTCTTAAAGGAATACGCCAACTTTTTGGAAAATGCCCCCTTTGGACAAGTCCGGTAGATCGTTGCTCTGGTAACCAATGCTAAGACTTTAGCATAAATCGTGCTAGCTAAGCCTAATGCTAGTCGCCTGCATTTACTGAACATGATGTATGCTAGTGTTTTTCTTGCTTGGAGCGTGTCACCACTTTACCCTCTTCTTCTTTCCGATTTCATCTGGCCTACGACCAAACCACACGTACAGAAACGCCTGAGAACAGACACGCACGCACACACACACACACACACACACACACACACACAAGGTTGGATTAGGGGGTCTTACGGACACACTCCAGCAGCTGAGAGTAGCTGTCGTAGGGGAAGAGAGGAGGCTCCAGGCCCCTGAAATAGAGCTTCAACACGCCGGCCACAGAGTCCAGGTCACACTCGCTGTCTGAGAGAGGATCCTCTCCTACGGAGAATATAGACAAGCATGTAGGAATACAATAAACACAGACATATCCACATATACAGTGCAGGTACATGAATGGATCAATCACATATGCAAACGCAAATACATTAATTAATGAAACCGGTGCTCAAAAAGACATGCATACATACATTACACACACGCATGCACATATGTGCACACACACACAGACAGACACACACTAAAAAAATAAAAAAATAATATACATAAATAATAATATAATTTTGGTCCCCGAATTGCATGACAATTGTGCTCAAAAGTGATTAAAAATCACGTGTGCAATAATCACACAGCCTTAGAATGCAGTAGAATGTAACAAAAGGATGACTGAACCCATGACTGAGTCCATGACTGAACCCATGACTGAGTCCATGACAGAGTCCATGACAGAGCCCATGACTGAACCCATGACTGAGTCCATGACAGAGTCCATGACAGAGCCCATGACTGAACCCATGACTGAGTCCATGACTGAGTCCATGACAGAGTTCATGACGCTTCATCTCACCTATTTTAC
>OMKK01086930.1:0-12897 GCA_900302305.1 Polymixia japonica
ATACTGCACCCCTACCTGCTCTAGATACTGAACCCCTACCTGCTCTAGATACTGAACCCCTACCTGCTCCACATACTGAACCCCTACCTGCTCTAGATACTGAACCCCTACCTGCTCTAGATACTGAACCCCTACCTGCTCTAGATACTGAAGCCCTACCTGCTCTAGGGGGGATTTGAGGGAATATTCTTCACTCATTGTAATTCGCTCTAGATTAGAGCATCAGATAAATGCCTAAACATATGTAAATGTAACATGTTTTGTGCTTCTTTCAGGTTTTTAAGACGATTCCTCTGCCTCATCTCTACCACAGTAAGTTGACCACCAGCAGGAACCCAAACCGCCTCCAGATCACAGGACACTGAGAAGTTGAATGGCAGAGTGTGACAGACGCATGAAGGCTACATCGCCCTCTGTTGGTGACTGCCCTGTCCTGCAGCCTGTCTATATCCCTGCAGGCTCACATCTGGCATTCAGAACAAGCCGTCAGCGCAGACTACACCACTTCCCAGGAATAAGCAAAGCCACTCTGGCCCATGGAGGCTGAGGAATCTGCCAGTCAGCAACATTTCAGTGTGAGGCCGAGGGTTTGTCTAGTGAAGATCACATCCATGTGGGCCTCGCTCTAGAACGGTGGAGGGCTGGAGACCATTCAGACAGCTGAACAGACTGAGTCAACAGCCAGTATAATCAAAGAACATTCAAAAAAATAAATTGTGCTGAAAACATGTGTTGCAATTTGTGTCGCAACATTCAGAAAATATATATAACACAGTGTTTGTTTGTTGCAGACCATAAAATGAAGTCCAGCCGAAAGCAGGGTTCCCACACCTTCAGCATATCCGTCTGATGAAAATACAACAAGACTAAAATGTCAAAGAATGTGGAGACGTGCGACCCTTTCTCTGTAAGTTTCGTACCTTTCCGTTTGAGAGGATCATGACCCTCTCCATGTTTGTGCAAAGCCTAAAACTTTGTGTACGTAACGGACTGCTAAAATACTACAAATATGGCTGCTTATGACCTTTGAACCAAACGATGATTGGACAATCGTGCATGAACCTCAAGCATTTTTTCAAATGTCAGTTAGCCAGGGTAGATACCTTACTAAACCACAGAACATCAGAGCTTCTAGCAAGGAGACCAAGCTGTGGTTACAGCTACTGATCCTTGAACACATAGTAGTTCCTAATCTTCTTGAATTCAATGAGTGTGCAAAATGTAACAAAAAATGTAATTACTATGAAGGGAAGTAGGACTAAAATGTAACTAACATTCATGTATTTTAGTAAAAATAAATAAATAATAATAATATTTTTACTAAAATGATTGCAGAGGGTATGGCTAAAATGTAACTAAAACTAAAATATAGACTAAAAGATAGACTGAGTAGGGTTTTCCTAAAAAACAATGTATAGACTCATACAAAAATAATCCCTGTCAATCATCACTGATGACCCACTAGAAATGTGTGGTTGTGTCTGTATCAGCAGAGATCCTGCCCTCTGCCTATATTTTATTATGTTGCTGTGTTCGGGACGTTTCTGGGCGTCAACCTTTAGGCTGTGTGCCCACATGGGTGTGTAGCCCCCAGCCAATCACAGGGCACTCTCGTCTGGTCTCGTCTCAACTGTCATTGAGTCGGGGGGAGGGGCCAAATGTTGTGTTTACAAACCGCAACCAACAAATCCTACTCAGTATACCTTTAAATATAGGTGTCAAAATTAGCACTGACCTACAATCACCTACACTACACCTACTCTACATTTAGCTCACGTCCTGAGCTCAGGGTGCTCGTCAAGAACAACGTCCTTGTTTGTTCTCTATGGTAACGGTCACATGACATTTTAAAGGGTGTGGCCTGCATCAGTTTATCTTAACAGATGAATGTTTATCAGACTCACAGAGCAGGGCAAGAGGTCCACTGAGTGGACTTTGGGTTTTAGCCACATTCAACCAATGTTGAGGCCTCACAGCTTACCATGGACACATCCTCCTCCTCTCCTGGACCATCATCCTCGTCTCCTGGACCATCATCCTCCTCATGCCCTGGACAGTCTGCCACATCTTCACACACCAAGATGTCCATCTCTGGAGAAATATACATGGAACAATGAAAGCAGTCCAATGGCTTGAAACTATGAGATGCATAGTATCTCAATAGTTTGTCTTCAATAGAAGTATTCACAGCACATTTACTCAAATTAAAAACTAAAAAATGAAGCATACTGCAATGACTGGTTGATTTATTTAATGATTTGGTTTTTTTTATGTGATATGGCTTTTGATTCTCAGTCTGGTTTTAATAACTGTGTGCCTGCATGGTCTAACATGTATATATGATTATGTATATGATTATATAATGTGTGTGTTCATTTGTGATGTGTTTTTATTATGAAACTCTGTCTGTGCACCTGACTTCCTGCAGGGCTTGAAGATTAAAAACATTTGGTGATAAAGAGAGAGTGGTCCAGTGAGCTGTAACTCAGACTTCTTTCTGTGTTGGATTAACAGCCTATAGCCTGCTCATCTTATGTAAGTGACCATGAGATGATGAATGAACAAGAAAACATTTCTAGAGCCTGCTGGCCCGTTTCAGTGTTGTTACATAACTAGTTTTTAGTTCAGTTCTTAACAATCCTCATTAGGAAAATAAATAGAAAACATGTTTGGTTGCCTTTCTGTATAAGTCTATTTTCCTGGCCATCTGATGAGTTCACCTGTTGCTAGGATACGGACAGTCTGTAATCACACCCTATTCTCAGTGTGACGCACGACGTCAGTGGTGAACTTGACCTTATTAGTCCTGATGATTGAAAAGTGCTGGGACGTATGGCAGAGGAGGAACAAAGACCTCTGAAACCTCTGACATAAGCTTGTTTATGTGTGTGTGTGTGTGTGTGTGTATGTGCGAACATGTGAATATAATTGAAAAAAGAAGTGTTTTCCAGCTAAACATGGCTTAAAGGTATCAGAGACATAAACTGGCTCAGTATCTCCTGTCACATTTCCCAGCATGCAACACTTTAGTACACTTCCTGTTCTAAACTCATATTTTAGACATGTATTCTAGCAACCTGTTCCTAAATGAAGATGTCCTCATCTCTATTAATATATTGTAATGCCCCCTTCAAAGGACATTTTTACAATATATTGGATCAGGAAAGGCAATGCAAAACAAGGCTATAGTACATACTAAAGACTTATACAGTAGGAAGATATAAGAAGTGGATGTCACACAATACTTTAGTCTAGTATTATTGCTATTGATTCTGTACTATGTAGTTGTATTAACTTTTTTACTCTCTTTGCTGTTGCAACTTCCTAATTTCCCCAACGGGATTAATTAAAATTTAATCTAATCTAACCTAATTTTATCTAATCTAATATAATATAATATAATATAATATAATATAATATAAAGACAACAGTCCCTCTGTAAAGATCTGCTACATTAGTGTTGGTTATAGGAAGGTTCATTAGTGCACCAAGGGAGACCCTTATCTGTCTGATGTGTGATTGAGGAACAATCTTAATTATTTAATAATAATTTTATGTCATATGGCTATGAAAGACATGACATAAGATTCAGAAAAGGTGGATGCTATGTGGCACACCTGGGGAAATTAAGGCATCTTATCGTGTTTGTATGATACTGGAGTTTGTTAAGGAATATGTTTGCTAGACACAAACTCAAAAGCTGAAGAGTTGTGGGCTGGGTATTTACATTTCATGACATTAATAAAATAACATCAGTGTTCTCCCACCTTGGACAGGACAGGAAGTGCAGCTTGAGGTTCCATCTGCTGTGTAGACTGTCCCTTCTGGGTCGAACACCTCGCTGGACGCTCCTACACCAGGAGGAGGTTCCACTGCTCCCTGCGGGTCGACATCTAAAGCTGGAGCGATGTCCTCTGGTGAAGACACAGAGATCTGGATCTCGCAGGGCCTTAAACCTTCATCAGCATCGCACTCAGCCAAGCCCTCATTGGGTGTCATCTCTGGATTGTCCTCTCTGGATTGCCATAGCACCAGTTGCAGGTCTGTATCTCCATTGGCCGGAGGGTCTACTTCAGCTGGGCTGGTCACATCTCCTCCTTCGGCAACAATCCGCCCCTCAATGACCTCTGACCTTAAATTCGTGCCCACGGTCTGAAGATTCTGGTCAGAATGGTCACCATCTACAGTTTCACAGTCATTATCAATGACCTCCACCGTTTGAGCGTCATCATTCTTCGCAGACTCCGGGTCTAACGATGATTCCGGGCCTAAGGATGACTCCCCTGCAGAAGGTTCTGAAGCAACAGTCTGTCCCAGCCTCAGTGCCTCTATTGTATGGAGACCGAGTGACGGTTGTGATTCAGGCTCAGTGCCAGGGGAGGTCACCAAGGCCTGGACGCAGTCCGTAACATTCAGCACATCCATGCTCTGCTCCAGAGGGAGGCCCGAGTCCTCACTTAGCGAATACTCAGTGTTTTCATTAGGCTCCACATCATTTTGTTTTGCTATTTTGATTCCAACTGAGGTCACGTCCACCATTTTGTTTTGAATCAACTCCTGGTACTCCATGTTGGGTCCATCAGTTTCCTGGGTCAAGTGGAATATTTCTGTTGTAGAGCTGTTGACAGATTGGAAACTGTCCTCCTCGTCGCTGGAGAGGCTGTGGGCCATCCCTGAACTGGGCATTATTTCAGGTGATGCCTCAAAGTTAGCGTGGTCTGTCCTTGTATTGTCCATAGAGTCACAAGCAGTTTGAACATCTGATGCATTTTCTACAGACATTTCTTCAGGGTGGTCAGGTTCACTCAAAGGCAAACGGGTACCTTCTACAGCAGCTTCATCTACTGTAGCCTGTTCATCCACTAGTACTGAAACGTCTAGCTCTGTACCACTAGCTGCCCCAGTGTCTGCAGCAAAATCCACAGAATGGCATCCAGTTTCTTGAGCCAAATGGCTGCTGCCATCAGCCCAGTCCTGCTGTTCCTCTGTGGAGTAATCCCTAGCAGCTGTTTCCTGGTTTTGTTCAAGGCTGTTTATGTCTGGTGGAGGTTCCCCCTCGTGGAGGCCCTCTATCACGGGACTCAGACCTGTGGATTCTGACATCACCTCCTGCATTATGTCAGTGGGGTCTATCAGAGAGGAGTTGAGTTGGTCCGCTGTGGTGGGAGCAGAGTCTGTTAACCCTTCATTCTCCGGTTTCTCCTCATCTAAAGAGAGGCTGTCACAGAGCTCCTGTTTGTCCTGCACCTCCTCCTTCCCCGCATCCTCACTCTCTTCCTTCATGTCTGGGTTGGAGGTGTCCGATGCATCAGAGAGCTCTGACGACTGTGTTTGACCCATGGCTGAGACCCACGTGTCACCGCTGCACGTGGTCCGATCTCTGGACTCTGTGCTCTCCTGTTCTCCCTGGTCCGATCTGTCCCTCCCCTCTTTGGCCCCCTGTCCTTCCCAGATGACAGCCTGTCCTCTATCTGTTTCCCGTGGCTGTTCACCACAGACCAATACCACTACTGGGGCTCCTGTTGCAGGGTACCCTCCTTCAGTCTCACCCTGTGTTCCTTCACTCCTATCAGACACACTCAAACTCTGTCTGGCAACAACTGGCTGCTCCCTTCTCGCCTCCTCCTCCTCCTCCTCCCTGCGTCCCTCCCTTTTCCCCCAGTAATCTCTGACAGTGTTTGGACTGAGACACTCCCTGTCCTTTGGGGAGCCGAGGGCATGATCCGGGGGGCGTTCTGAGGTCGGAGGACCGAGGGAGGAACCGTGGTCTCTCTCTGGTTTCTGGGCTTCGCCGCCTCCACCACAAGGGCTGCTGCCCACTGGGTTCTGCCGGGTCCGGTAGCTCTGGGATGACGTCTCCAGGCCGTCTGACTGCAGCTGAACTCGCTCCAAACAGGCCGTCTCTGTTTCTACACCGTCACAGCATTCTGGGGCCGTGTGGAGAGACTCAGACTGCAGCTCCAGTGAGGGAACTCCCTACAGAACAGAGATAAGCAGAACAGGACAGACATTAACATTTCACTCAGAGAAACCAGGAGAGCTGAACTCCAGTTCTTATCAATCACTAACTCTGAGGTTGCATAAGGTGTTCCATTGGTAAAACAAACTGAGCTTGAAGGTTAAAGCACGAGGGCAGTTAAAAAACAAACACTAACCCAGCATCGATAGTCACGCTGCCGGAGAGTAACACTAAACTGAAAAGCCAACGTGAGGAAAGTAGCAATAGCTTGCTAAGGGAGCTGGGCGGTGTGACTCACCTTGGCGTGGAGATGGCAGATGAAGTGACGCAGCTGCTCTACGCTCCTCTGGAGGGTAGGAGGGTCACGCCCGGGGTACGGTCCCACCGTCAGGGTGTGTGTGTTCAGTCTGGGGAGGTGGCAGACCACCCTGGCATCTGTAGGGACAGGCTGAACAGTCTCTGTCCCTCGGTCGGTCTCCGCGTCCGCCTCAGTCCTGATGCAAAATAAACACTTTGGTCACTCTGAGGGCTCTGCCTTGTGATTGGCTAACAGAGCCTGGGGCTGCTGAGGGGAGGGGTTTTAATAGTGATGTCACCATAGCATCCCTCCCACTTTCAACTCTTCAACAATAAATGTTCATTGCTATCGATTTTTTCTCTGTCTGCACAGAGTAGGAACAAGTATTAGTTGGTAAGTTAGTTTACTCTACCAGCCCCTTTGGATGGTACTAACTGACTGGAAAAACAGTGAAAATGGCTGGTGAGTTTTGATATGGCCAGTGGATTAAAAAAGCTAGTTTCCTCTCATGTGTCTGCGGTAGTAGAATATCCTCAAATATCTCCCTTGAAAACCACTTCACCCCTGCTGCTGTTTTACTCTGGGCGATAAAGGAAGCATGCGTAAGTGTTTTGTTGGTGAAGACGGTGTTCGAGGGGGAAAGGCACCTCCAACACCGAGACAGGCACATCTCCTGGTTGCGTAATGCTGGGTGGGGTGGTTTAACTCCGAGGCCCTCCCTGAGCTGAGCTCACCGGCTCACAGCGAGTGACTTCACTTTTCACCAGAGAAATGCAATTAACAACACATAAAGAGAGCTGGTCTGCTAAGTGGTAGTTGTCTTTTCAGTTGGTACTATCTTCCCTGCTTCAGAGCACACTATAGAGCACGTGATAAGTAGAGTACTTAAGACATAAAAGGGGGTCCATTTCCACTTAACTAAACATGGTGTCTCAGTCCATTTACCACAAAGGATGTGTTTTTTCCCAGCTTAATGTTTAACATTAAAAGGGAGGAGAGGAATGCGGTTTCCTTTCCTGACTCAGAAAGGAGACATTTCCTTGATAATCCCTGACAACCACCGTCACAACAGACACACTTCAAAAGAAATCAAGTCATCTAGTCTCACATTCAGTAGTAACATTGTATTTTTCTAAAAAACAAACAAAAAAACAAGTGAACATTTGTGTCAATGCGGTGAGATTCCAATGCAGTTTCACCTGTTGTGTTTTAAAACAAACAGAACAGTACAGATCTTTCCTCTAGTAACAAGAAAACAAAGTTGTTGATTTGCATCGGAAACAAGCGACATCATCTCACCGCTTTGACAGATTTTGCACTTATTTGAAGCAGCGTAAGATTTTAAGACTCAATACCGGGTTAAATGACTTGTTCAGATGTAGTTATCCCCGTCTCCTCTTTATATCTCAGACTCCGTCTCTTCCTCCTCAACCCTCCGTACCCGACAGACAGCCCTGCAGCATTATGAACCGTGCCAGGGTGATGTGGTGAGGAGCTCTGAGGGGGCGGCGGGGAGTACTACTAGAGTTGTAGACAGCGGTTGTAAACAAAGCTCTTTGTGTTGTGCAACAGTGTCCCATCTCTCTGGATTCTCACGAACAACACTGGGGAGCACCCCGGTCCCGGGTCTGCCCTCAACTATCCGGCTGAAGCTATAAGCGTCGAGCCGGGCCGTGTTGCGGCTCGGGTGGTGATGTTCTCGGGACAGTTCTATTGTTCCATCAAGACAATAGACAAACAATGTTGTCCTTAAGGACCCAGCGAAGCCACTCAGACTCCATTCTGGTGTATTGACACTGGGCTGTTTGTTCAGGGAAAAGGCCAACGTTTAGAGAAACTCTGTTGTTCTGAGTCCATCTCAATATCATACAGAGTCAAAACAGTTTGAGTTAATCCGGGATGAGCAGACATACTTCCACCTGTGGAGAGGTTGTTGTTCATCTAGTCTCTGGGGCCCCAAGTCACAGAGAGAGAAAACATGCAGAACTTAAGGGGCCCCTCTGGGAGCCGGTATTCTCAACAAAAGCCTCAAACTTGGTTTGCTATGTGACAAGTCCTAGCAACAGCACGAGTCGCAATAACACAATCAGATATCATTGTTTTCATACAGCCTCTGGTATTTGTTCCAGACAAACACATAAAGAGAAGGTGTGTACTTACTGTGTGAGGAGCTGCTGCAGTTCTGTGTGTCCTCTGAGTTCTGCAGTGCCGGCAGGGGTGTGGCCTTGTCTGTTGACCAATCGCAGGGCCTCTGTAGCCCCACTCTGCTGCAACAGGAAGTCTGCCACCCTCCTGAGACCTCGACGGGCCGCAAAGTGCAACAGGGTCTCCTGAGGCTCCGGCTCTGAGGGGGGGATTAGAAGGAAAGAGAAATCAGGCCAGTGTTTCAGTCCTGTGTTCTAGTCCAGTAGGCCTGTGTTCTAGTCAAATATTCTAGTCCAGTGTTTCAGTCCAGTATTGGTAGTCTAGTCTAGTCCAGCAGGTCTTTGTTCTAGTCCTGTGTTCTAGTACTGTATTCTAGTCCAGTAGGCCTGTGTTTTAGTCCTGTGTTCTAGTCCAGTGTTTCAGTCTAGTATTCTAGTCCAGTAGGTCTGTGTTCTAGTCCAGTATTCTAGTCCAGTGGTCTAGTCCAGTGGTCTAGTCCAGCAGGCCTGTGTTATAGTTCAGCGGTCTAGTCCAGTATTCTAGTCCAGTGTTCTAGTCCAGCAGGCCTGTGTCATAGCCCAGTGGTCTAGTCCAGTGTTCTAGTCCAGTATTCTAGTCCAGCAGGCCTCCCCTGGTCCATCTACCCACCCAGCCAGCCAGCCAGCCTGTGGTCCAGTAACCAACATGCCACAGGTTCCTGCAGCATGGAAACGCCACAGGGACACCCCATTACCCAGCTCAGTGGATGAGGACTACATTGTAAATCTAAGACAGAGACCTATAAACACCAGCACGACCAGGACAATCACAGCCTCCAGTTCAGCTGGTGTGTGTGTGTGTATGTGTGAGGTGTGTGTGTGTGTGTGTGTGTGTGTGTGTGTGTGTGTGTATGTGTGAGGTGTGTGTGTGTGGGGGGTTGAGTTCAGGACAGGAGACATTGTAAAAGACATGCCAAAGGATAAGATATCCAACCCCACCCACATTTACAAACACACACACACACACACACACACACAAATACTGATGGAGGCACAAGCACATGTGCAAACACACACACACACACCCTCTGTCTTTGTGCCACAGTTCCGGGCTGTCGGCTGGTTAGCGTAGCTCGCTGTGGTTCTAACCCCAGGCTCAGTGGCTGGGAGGCAGCCCAGAGAAGCTTTGAGATCGCTCAGCTGCAGTCTAATTACTGTCTGTGTAATTAAATCTTTAAGAGCATTTTCCTTCTGCTTTCACTGGGACAGATTATCAGGATATTTCTGGGCCTGAAGGAGCTGTCCTGGCCTCCACACTTGTCCTCTGCTGCTCACTGTTAAGGAATGTTAATGTCTGGAAGGAGGAGAGAGGCCTATCGCTGCCTGGCCCATTAGCAAATTTATTGTCAATTTGGGAACACAAAGGCATGGAGAGATAAGAAAGAGCGCTGTTTTAAGAGGGGATGAACTGAAAGTATTACTGGTAAATGAACGGTAATTTCACAAGGAAGACTGGAATATGTGAGCAGAAAAATCTCTTTTATCTAAAGAAGTAAAGTAACACAGTTGAAGTTTAAAGCAGGTTGAAAAGGTTGCGAGAACAGTGGAACGTGGTAAACAGAGAGAGAGAGAGAGAGAGAGAGAGAGAGAGAGAGAGAGAGAACGTTTATCCTCTGGCCTCAATGTGTGTAGAAGGATAATCCATTCCTCATTATTCATTTGCTGCAACATTTCACACCAGAGTTGGTTGTCTGCCTTTACCAGCAGAGGCGTTTCGCTCCATTTACTGCTGGTCAGTCTTTGCCCTGCCAGCCCAGAGGATGAAGCTAACGCTAATTGCTCAAATTAAGTGCTCCAGTTATCCGAGCAGGGCAGCGAGCTAACTGCCAGTCCGAGGCAGTGTGACTGACCAGCTAGAGACAGGAAATGCCTTCTTCTAAGGTTTCCACAGCTGTTTCATCTCCTGGCACACCACAAGAATTTAATATGGCTGGTTCCCTGGCTAGAGGGCCTGTCTGGGTATGTCGAGATAAAGGTAACTGCCAGAATAAAGGAAATATCAATATTAAGTGTCACAATAGTGTGTTTAGCCACCAGAACAGCTTCAGTAAACCTTGGCATAGATTCTGCAAGGGTCTGGAGGGATGGTACATCCTAGGCATGATGGGACATTATTTACTTAATTATCTTAGGGCCTACACTATTATTTGTATCCTTCATTAACTCAAGTGCATTTCTTTTGGCAGTTGCCTGAATTTAAAAAGGATACTGATTAAGTCAGTCATTTTCTGACCAGCTTGATGGTTTAGCTGTGACTGTTAACTGGTGAATGTGTTGAATGCGGTCTGTGGTTGTGTATGATGTGAACGGTTGCTTTGTCCTGGCAATGGGCACAGAATCTCCCTCTGAACAATCAACGGTATTGTACAGAGATCACAGTGGTTGTGGTGGACGGGCACACAGCCAGTCGCAGTGCTGCCATGCGTTGGCATTGTGATGGATGATTGAGATAAGCCAGCCTCACCTCCACCTCCAGTCTGTTGATATCCATCTAGCTGACAGATGTGATAAATGGAGAGGAGAGCAGTGCTCCAGCTGGGGGACAGAGTAGCGGGGGCCTTGTATTGAAGGTGTGACATTCTCCGGAGCAGAGGCTATTAGAGCGCACGTCATTCACCGCAGCAGGAAATACGCCTTCCACATAAAGAACATGACAACTGACACAGGAGACTGAGAGAGTGTGTGTGTGTGTGTGTGTGATCCCATTAGGTGATAGTGTGAGCTTATACTGTGAGCCCAGCGTGCCATGTTCACTAGCTAGCACCAGTCCACTACCAGTTCACTAGCTAGCACCAGTCCAGTACCAGTTCACTAGCTAGCACCAGTCCACTATCAGTCCACTAGCTAGTACCACCAGCCCAGTAGACTAGCACCAGTCCACTAGCTAGCACCAGTCTAGTAGCTAGCACCAGTCCACTAGCTAGCACCAGCCCAGTAGCTAGCACCAGTCCACTAGCTAGCACCAGTCTAGTAGCTAGCACCAGTCTCCTAGCTAGCACCAGCCCAGTAGCTAGCACCAGTCTCCTAGCTAGCACCAGTCTCCTAGCTAGCACCAGCCCAGTAGCTAGCACCAGTCTCCTAGCTAGCACCAGTCCAGTACCAGTCCACTGAATGAAATGAAATGAAAAACCAATGAAGAGTTTAGGTGAAAACTACTTGAAGTTCATCATGCAATAAGTTTAAAATCTAGAAGATCCACTTCTAGGGGCTTAAGATTAAGGCTTAAGATATCTACTATCCTTAAGTACAATTATTTGGTTAAATGTTGTTCTGTCAATCCTTGTCACAGTATATCTCATTTTGTAAAATGAGACCTCTCCATACATTTCCATATATTCCACCAGAAAGCCGAGTCTCAGCTGGCTGTGTATACGTTGTAAGTGGAAGTTGGAGCAGAAGCCATTATCTTTACAAGAGCCAGAAGGAGAGGCAGCGCAAGGCACAGACCGCTAACTACTCCCAGAAGTCTTGTTTACGCTGCTTGTTCAGAGAGCAATTACCTCACCGAGTTTATCATGCAAATCAGCTCATTTGGCTGGCGTTAACTGACTAAAGCCATCAGACTCAACAACCGGACAAAATTGGAGGTGGAATTTTAACAAAAATGCCTCTTTTGTTGCTCTCAGAAATCCATTTCTCACTGCATAAACTGCTCTCTTAATGAGCTCTAGCATGTGGACGCCCACCTCAGTAAACAGTCGCCTCTGCTCTGCAACATATTGAAGTTACGCTATCCCACACAGGAACAGGTTAACACTGACCTCAACTCCACCCGGTCCTCACCAGCTGGCTCGCACACACAAACTACTGTGTTTTACTCCCCGAAACAGGTGATTATCCCCTCACCACGTCAGGCTTTTGTTCCATATATTGTCTGGGAGGTGCAGCTCTGACCCATGTTGGTGAATGTTTGCTTAAAAATGTCTGCCATCATGTTCACTGTTTGTAGGGGTGTGTGTGTGTGTGTGTGTGTGTGTGTGTGTGCTTAGTGTATGTGCATGAGTGTGAGTGAAATCCTCTGTCACACACACACATGCACACTATCATAGACAGACAGTGTGTGTCAGTATGTACTGTGGTACTATGTTAGTCTGTTAGAGGTCCTGTTGTCTCTGTACCGTGTGTGTCAGTATGTACTGTGGTACTATGTTAGTCTGTTAGAGGTCCTGTTGTCTCTGTACCGTGTGTGTCAGTATGTACTGTGGTACTATGTTAGTCTGTTAGAGGTCCTGTTGTCTCTGTACCGTGTGTGTCAGTATGTACTGTGGTACTATGTTAGTCTGTTAGAGGTCTGTTGTTTCTGTACCAGGTGTGTCAGTATGTACTGTGGTACTATGTTAGTCTGTTAGAGGTCCTGTTGTCTCTGTACCGTGTGTGTCAGTATGTACTGTGGTACTATGTTAGTCTGTTAGAGGTCCTGTTGTCTCTGTACCGTGTGCGTCAGTATGTACTGTGGT
>OMKK01086933.1:0-13131 GCA_900302305.1 Polymixia japonica
CCCTGAGCTGCAGGCAGCCCAGTCCTTATCCCTGGGGACAGAGGCAGCCTTGGCCAGGGCCACTCCTGTCTGTCGACCGAGTCATGGTGCTGTGAAGTGCGATAAAAAGAGAGAGAGCCTGGAAGTGTTTCCAGGTTCTAAACTAGTTACTCTACTCTGAAATTCATTCAAATTGTACTGTTATTTCCACTTGCCATATGTCTCTATTTACCGTATCTTACCTATTTAATCAATGTTTAGACTGATGGAATAAATGTCTTGGGACCATTTAGTAGTATTTTTTAGGGTCAGCATGATGGGTTGTCATGGGTTACAGGATCTAGTTTTAGGTGTTTTGTAGGTTGTAAATGTTACTGTATAACATATGAACTTTTTCAAATCTAGATAACGTGTTAGTAAACATATATTTTAAATACTATCTGCTTAGTGTCTGGGCCCCTATTTTCAAGCTTCAGATAGCTTATCAGGGTGTCCCATTTCACATATCTCCATTACGTCTTATATGATTGTGCTTGTATTTGAACTGATTTGGGAATAAACTGAAACTGAACTGAACTGAACTGCTGTGGCATGGTGGTGTATCTGATACGACATCACACTAACTGCTGGGCTGAAGGAGTTTAAACAAGTCAAATGATACACACAATGGTAGCAGGCATGACACCAGGGCTGGTAACACTATTTTTAATTATTCCTGATGTATACACAAATGTTATTGAGGACAAAGTATACATGTTAGGGTGGTGTACACCAAGTAATGCACTAGTGCCCAGGCTAAGAACCTCTAACCTCTACAGGACCAAAGAGAAAAACACCACAGCAATAATTCAGTTCTCGTGTCGTCACAAAGTGGGCCACAAAAGGGACTGGAGCAGGAATAGAATTTGATCTGAAACACATCAAACAGGAACTGAAACTTGAGTTGGCATTGAATTGGAGGAAGTAGAGCTGAATTCAAGGAAATTTGCGGAAATTCAAATTACTCATTTGAATATGACATCCTATGAGTGGAGGAAAATTAATTCATATTAAATTGCAACCCTGATCATAAATTTAATTCCAAAGTAAACAAACCTCTGCTGGAGAAAGTAAAATAGGCCTAATAAAGGTCCTCTATTACAGTAATTGACACAAACAGCATAATCTCTGTGGGCTAGTTCAGGACTCCAAACCTATTATCAAATAAAAAACTACAGTAAGGCTACAGGGGTTAAGAATCCTTACTTCACACCAAGCCGCTGTAGCTTGTAGTGCCAACGTGTTTCTCTAAGCAGAGCCAGAAACTATTTCCCATGTGACGTGACGTGCAATGTTTCATGCTCTGACATGGCTAGCCTAGACAGACAGCTGTAAAGTTACTGCCCGTGTTAAATAAAACATTCCGATTCAAATCCCACATCACCTCTCCTTGCTTCTGAATATTTATTTCTAAAAATCCAAGAAGAAAAAAACAACTGGAGTGCGACTTTAAGATTCTATACAAAAGCCCTGTGATGGAGGATTTCTCTACAACACACATAACTACTGCACAACACTCTCTGCTCATTAATCTTAATGCTGAGTGCATCAGGCCAGCACTTACAAATATATTACAGCCAAGGAGAGAAGAAAAGTGGAGTTCAGGACATCCTAGTGCCACAATTGAACTGGATGTCAGTAATTTGCCTTACTTTTTGGCTGGACCGCAACAGCAGGGCCAGCCCTACGAATGCGAATGTCTGTCACTGACTGACTCACCGATCCTATTGACGCTAGAATCGATCTTCAAAACGAGACGTACTATCTGTAGTATTGATACTTTTGGTATCGATCCGCCCGCCCCTAACGTTGACCATACACAGTCCAACCACATGCGAGGTTTTGACCTAGTCTTGTTATTCATTTTGTGCTCTATAATTACACTACATGGCTGCTCGTCGAACATCTCATTCCAACATCACGGGCATTAATATGGAGTCGGTGTGAGGCAGGGCTCACAGGGCCGATCTCGACAAGCCACTTCTGTACGGACCTCACTTTGTGCACGGGGGCATTCTCATGCCGAAACAGGAAAGGTTTGTTGCCACAAAGTTGGAAGCACAGAATTGTCTAGAATGTCATTGTATAGCGTTTCCCTTCGCTGGAAGTAAGGGGCCTAGCCCGAACCATGAAAAACAGTCCCAGACCATTAGCCGGATCTACTAATTAGAAGGGGTGTCCCCATACTTTTGGCCATGTAGAGCATGTTTTCAGAGAGGGCAGCACATCGACTTGAGACAAGGTCCAAATAAAGGTCCAGGTATGGCCCTGAGAAAAGCGACATGAAAAAAATATAAAACTTCTATTGATACTATTGATTAAAGATTAAAGAATACCGTTTGCTGTTCAAATGTCAGAACCCAAAATTATATGAAAGATGTGAAATTAAATAAAGCTGAATTGTTTGCTGGTCTGACAATGTCCATGGCTAATTTGATTCAATATTGGTACATGTGACAGCTGTTATTTTTCACTTAGAATTCTCCCTGCGTGCAACATTATATTCAAGTACAACAGGCTCTGGACAGTGAATACTAAGCCACATATTCACTCTTAACCAAAAGCAAAAATACAAAATAACTTAATTGCAAACAGAAAAAAAAAGAAAGATTGCATACTTTCTTTTACTTACTGTATACTGACTTTTGATGCTTTCGTGACTCCTACATGAAAATTCGTTTCACTCACATTCCAAAGTTTCTTAATGAAGCCCAAAAGGCTAATTATTGAAAAACTTGAAAATCTGAGACTGTGCTCTAAGCACCATGTTGATACGATACATATTTATGCAAATTGACCAAAACTTCAAAACAGGTCTGTATAGCATAAGCAATCAGGGAGCACACCTGAAATAAATAAACGACATATTTTGGGGAGGAATGCAGATATATGTTATCATCTTCAGTTGCCTAAAATGCGTGAAAACCAAGACATTGCCTGTGATTGCATGCATTCACCTCACAGGTGTGTCCAAAGCATCACTAGACTACATAGTTTTACCTTCAGTTTTTAACCAAACCACTTTCATGTCATCAGTACATGTAGGGTCTAAAGTGTGTCCTTCACCTCTGAAGTGATACATTTCCCTGTGAACTTACTGTAATTTGGTTTTTGACTCTCTGAGGTGATAATGCCTGTACGAGTGCACATTTCCTGGTAATTTTCCCAGGGGTAAAGGTGTTTACGTGTGCTAGCGTGCATAGCAAATAGTAGAGCTTAGACCACGTGTATAATTTCGCTGGCTTTTCAAGAGGCGGGGTGGAATATCTGACTTCACGTTCTCAAAATACGCAAAGATGATACAGTATGCCTGTACTCGGTAGAGGTTTGTGCGTACAAACAGACAAAAGAACATGAGAAGGCAACTGCGGGTCGATCTAGCCGATCTCGTCGATCTCTGGAGTCGCGTGCGTACCCTGCCGGCCTGGGGTCGAATCCCACCGGAGCTCTCTCCCTCTTGTGTCTTCCCTACTCGGTTTCCCTATCTGCTCTCCCACTGTCTGAATACAAAACACCAATGCAGAAGGAAAACGGACCGCCCACTCCGCTTCAAAAAGAATTATTAGAACATGAAAAATATGGAAAATGTCAAAAAGCAGGGCAAACCCTGACAGGAAACCGATGGAGGTAAATGAAGCCAGTCGGTCCTCTGTTCTCACGCTATCAATAAAAACGCAACAGCAGCGGTGATGAGGGAATTATTCGTGCGAATGAAAAAAAAGGCCAAACCTCTTCTCACCGCTCGTTTAGCCTGCACCTGTACGAGTACAAACCATCCATTTTACAGTCCGCCTTCCTTTGTAAGACGCTTTGGGGGCCGGACTAGTCTTTTGTTCGAGTCCCCTTTACAAGCCTGGATAGTCGCCGCGTGAACACCTCTGTTTGCAGAACACGAGAGCGCGAGACACATTATCATGCATCCACTGGTCCGTAGTCTGCGGGAAATTAGCACTCCTGTCGCTCAGGAGGCAGGGATCGGCACTGAAATACAGGGTCAAAAGTGCATTGGGAAAAGATGAGCTGGTAAAAAGATAATGAAATAGCCCAGAGGCACTGAACAGAAGGAATGGAAATCCATCAGCACAGATTTGAAAATGCTTCTCCATAGAATGGGAGCGGCGGGGGAAGACCACGCCAGAGAAAATTGGCAGAATTATCTGTGACTCAGAGGTCCGAGTCCAGAAACGACACACCGGTCGGTCTGCACCGAGGATTCAAGGATCCGAGGATCCGAGGACTCGAGGACCTTTATTGTCATCTCAGCACAATTACATTTATACTTTTCAGTATCAAATGCTGCCTATGAAGAAATGACCACAGCACATTCTACCTCGGTCTACCTCGGTCTAAGGTCTTTTAATTTTGGTGGCATTGGCATTAAGGCACAATGTAAAGTCTCCTCTTTATTCTCAATAACAATGGAAGTGATCATTGAGCAGCATGATGGGTTGTCATGGGTTACAGGCGCCTGGCACCAGAGAGGAGGGAGGTCATGTAAATTAATCTACAGGGTAAACGGAAAACTGATTCCGTACTGAAGAGGTCATTTCAGCAATGCAGGGATATGTGGAAAGTGCAGGTCATTGCTACCAGGTTAAATAAAACTGTACTACAGTTACAGGACTAGCGGTTTTAATACATGGAGGGGGTACACAGTTGTACGAGTTACTGGTGGTTCATTTCAACAACCAAGTAGACTGGTCTGACTCCGCAAGGAAGGACATGCTGTTCTTTTTGAAGAGGCTTAAGTCGTGGAATGTGTGCAACTGACAATGTCACATCCTTAACCAATCCCTAGTGGCCAGGACACTGTTGTTTGTCGTTGTTTGCTAGGGAGACAACAACAAGGCAGCGGACGCCGGGAGGCTTAACGCGCGGAAATAAAAAGCTATCTCTGTCATAGGGCTGAGGCTACACGGCCTGGAGGTGTTGTCAGAGAGGAGGATGAGGCCCGAACTCAACTCTATCTTGTACGATGTCTCCCACCATCTCGACGATAAGGCTGATGCAGCTGCGGGTTGGTACATCACTTTAAGATGTGCCAAGGAGCGAGAGTTTTCTCTGCTACTGCGCTTCTGGAATACTACGCACGTCTGCCCTGCTTAGTAAGATTCACATTAATGTCCGTGACTGGTGTTTGTGCACATATCTACACGAGCTGTTACATATCTGTGGACGAATGTTTGCGCCTACTGCGTGTGCCTGTAACCTCCATCTGTCAATCTGATCTGAAATTATCATGCGAATAACTGTTGCACATACTGTATGTGCACCTCTAGACACATTTTCTGTAAATATGTTTGCTACATTAATAATCTGATGATAGCTAATATTGCACATTTGCACGCATGCTGTAAATTCACAGATCTGCAAAGTGCAAACATCAATAATTCTTCCACGCCAATAGAAAGTCTGTATTAGCATGACAGTGACCCCCCGCATTTTTATCTTCAATATCTCAGCTTTTATCTTCAGCTTGTTTTGTACATATTTATATATTTATTATTCCCACGGGGATCAATACATTAGTAATCGTACAGGACAACCTAATAACCCCAATTCCATAGCTACACTCAGTGTGTACTTCGATTCAATCCAACTCCATTTTGCATTTTGCATGTTTAACTTCAATATTTTTTCATGTATTATCCTAGCTTGTTTTGTGCATGTGTGTTGTTTTGTTATCTTTATTCTAAAGCAAAATGGCATTGTTTCAGCCGTAAAGAGATCAGAATGAACATCATGAAAAGGCATCAAATCACCAATGCAAAGAGCTTCTAAACGCAGACAATGTTGTATGAATAATAAAAGCCTCGATCCTAATGTCTGCATCACTCTTTGTCTGTCTGCTCTCTCTATCCTAAAAATGTAAAAATACGTTTTTGCCCAGACCTATTTAACAAATAGACGTGCTTTAGTTAAAAAAAACAAAAAAACAAGGCTAAGTGCGGAGCAAAAGGAATGAAAATTTAAAAAACACAAAGAATAACTCTACACACACAACACACAACATGAATAAGCTGTGTTTTATTCATCTAGCTGCTGATAAAGACCGTATGGCTGAAATATGTTCATCATGACTGCTGAGTAAACACACAGCTCATTCACTTTCTGATAATGCTGACTATTTTTCCAGTTTTTACAAACAATAGAGACATAAAAATCTGCTGAAGCTTTGACATTTTTTGGACCAAACTTTTAAATAAAGAGGCAAACCCGAACCATTATCCAGATACTGACATTGCATTACATTAAGACAGTGTATTTTAGCAGTCATGATGCTTCTCATGAGTTCCATGGTTCATATCTACTATGTGCTTGGGCACATAAGCGCCTGCCAGAGTTATTTACCTTTGGCTTTCTACAGTTTTTTTCTGATTCAATTTTCCTGTGTGCTTAACAGCAGGTGGTGAAACTACCAGTTTTATGAAGCTAAATTTCTGTTTACACTCACACAAAACACTATCTCCTCAGGATCTACACACAGGGATATCTGTGCAAAACATTTTGAAATATCCAGATATTCCCCTGGCAAGAAGACAAAATAAATTTGATTGACTCCAAGGTTCCCTGTGCATGTTAGACAAATATGAGAATAATTACAAATTTGTACCCTGAGGGAATGAATAAAACTGACAGTAAAAGGTCTTGCCTTGACACCCGTCGACCCATTTGCTCATAAACAAATTATTCTATTAACACAGTCTAACCCAATTGGTGATATTTGAATGAACTTCGCTGACTTAAAATAGAAGAAAAAAATACAAGATGACCTTTTCTCCTGCTCAAAAGCCTGATAAACTGGAATAAAATGTATCAATTATTTTTTGTTGTGCAGGTTTATCCGGTTTTTAGTCAGAATAGCAGTGTAGGGCATGGTACAGCATTAGAAATATGAGAAACTGTGACAGAAGAGATGCAGCAAATGATAATAAGGGAAAATAATTAAAACTGGCAAATGTGACATACTGCAAACATACTGTGAGGATATGGGTCATACACATCGCATTTAAAAAGAACTGAAGAAAAAAAGAGTTTACCTTTGTGGTGGTCAGTGAAATAACTTAAGTAACTGGGGCATGATATTGTAATCACCTCTCCGACCTTGGCTGATGGCCAGCAGGCAATATACCACATCCCTTGGCAACCTACCAAGAGAAGACATTACCATTAACATAGCATCACTCACAAACTCACAGACAGGCACAAAAACACACACACACACACACACACACACACACACACACAGATAACCATGACAAACTGCATAGGATTTGAAACATCATAAATGATGGGCCTAACATACAGTAGCATCCATAACATGATCAATAGCGTGGTCTGCGCATGCATTTGTGTGTGCTGGTGTGTGGCATGAGACTGATGTTATCAATTGAAATTAATTTTGTAGCGGCATTAAAAGTTTTCTTCATCTCAGAAACTAATTTTCCCATGCAACTCCCAGAGACTATGCAGGATAGCTCAATTGCTAGCAAGAATGTTTCCCATAATATACTAGGTCAATCAAAATGCTAATGTACCTAGTCCCAAAGTGTTAAATACTGTAATATACTGTATAAAATGCTGACAAAAAAGGTTTAATTCAAGTAATTGTATTATGCTACAAAATTCAGACTCTAATCATCCCACATCAACATCTTAAACAAGCTTCTGGCTTCTTAAACAAGTCTTCTAATAAATAGCCCAACACCATATTACTCAACATTTCAACAGTCAAAATGAATTTGAATATGACTTTAAATAAGTTATGAATATGACAAGGAAAGGACGCAAACATTTCAAGCACATTAATTCTGCTTCAAGTCCACTTTGAGGGCAGTTAGGATATTGGCATTCATAATAGTGAGTCAAATATCAGAACTGCAGTTGCAACTAGTAGGTCTTGTTTCTCGTGGAGACGTCACTGTATACATCAGCCTTTATGTGGAAAGGTATGGAAAGATCTCATACATTTATGTATCTGGATCAACATTCAATCAGGTGGTTTGCCATTTATATGAACCCTGTTGTTTACAACCCCAAAAGAAGCAAGACAGTAACTTGTGTTATACAGTACCCTTTGAAGAACTGAAACTCTAACACAAACATTATTAGAACGGGCTCACAGACTAACCAAAACTGACATGTTACCACAGCACATGCTGCAAAGTGCACACGGTGAACATATAACACAAATAAACTATTTGTGGTCAGTGCTCGCTTTCTTATCTCTTAAAGGACCCTCATTTCTCTAGTTCCCTATCTACTTCCTCAACAGGAAGGTACTGTTAGCTGCTCGCAAAGGTCACATCCCTAATAAATGGATTAGCCAACGCCGTCTAATACATGTGTGTTTGTGCGAACCCATACATTCACAGCTCACAGCTGTGCGCCGTACATATGGATCGCGCTGGTGTTCCGTGGCTTCCTAGAATCGGGGAACAGCCATAAAAATGAGGAATATCTCATGACAGCTTGTATATTCTAGCATGCGGCCTTCATGACAGATAGCTTTATAAACACACTGCTGCACAACGGCTGTTGGGATCCCTACCCGCCAAATACAAAGACTCAGAAGAGATGTTCTGAAGAAGTAGGCGATGTTTTTCAAGGGAATCTGAAATCTTTCAGCCGCGATACTCGTGGACCTTGTTGGCATTTTAAAAGAAATCCCAGCCTCAGAAGCGCTCGCTTCTCAAAGCTCAGCGTTGCTTGTGTTTTTACAGTCTTGAGCAGATTATTTGGAATGATTCATAGATCTCTGGATAGCGTTGACCCCCATTTTTCAAAGAGATAAGTAGGTAATAAAAGAAATATGTTGTCTTCATTTCAAATACAAAAAAAGCGTTCGAGAAACAGATTTTGACACAATCCAAGCGTATGATGGCACATTTAGGCGAAACATTATTTAGGCACCAAACGTTCAATCGTTTTGTGAAAGTATGTTCACGAATGAGGGAAATCGTAAGACGTGTTTACTTACTGAACTACTCTGACGTGAAGTTTGTACTATTTTAGTCATTTGGTTGGACATTAAGCGTCACGAAAACTCATGTGAGTGAGTGAACAACAGTCACGGAGAAGACTGCGTTCTTTATTTTTGTCTGCTAGAATGTTTTGTCTAACGTCAGTGTCCCTCAAACACTTACACCTGCCTATTTTCAATTATACCTGCTAAATTTTGTAGTTTCCTATTTTCTCCAAATGGCTTCCTGCAAACCCTAAACACTCTGAAAGTAGCGTTGAAAATGCGTTTGTGGAGGACGACCTGAAGTGACGTTCCCAGAAGTGCTGTTCTCGCAGCGTTCCTTCTCCGTCTCGATCTCGTTCACCACGTCACACATCTGCACAGATAACCCCTGCGGAAAAGATACGAGACGAGTTTAGTTGTCAAGAACATCCGGACTTTTCATCACACTGCAGTAAAGTAAACATCCCTCTTACTTCAGCGAGATAATGGCCGCCGCTCCTTGTCGTTACGTTTCAGGCATTGCTAGTGAATATGTCTATTTTAAATTAAATTCTCCTTTGTCACATTTTCATTACAGTATGTTATTTCTAGTACAACGATAACCCAACCAATAATAGACAAAGTCAACACAGAATAGTTCTCTATGTCTGAAATAACTAACAGAACTCCCTCCTAGGCCTGCATATAGATATTATCATGCAAATGGATTAGGAAGTGGAGAGTGTGGCCAATGACTAATCTACTGTGATTGTTCATCTGTGTCAACCATGGCAGACAAACTCAAGTTGACAGCCGCTGGTGGAGAGCCAACGGGTCAATGAAAATGTGTAAGAGCAGCAAGCAGCTTGAGAAGGTCAGTGGAGAAAGAACAGTTAGGAAGACAGAAAGAGAGAGAGAAGAGAGAGACAGAGAGAGACAGAGGCAGAGAGAGAGAGAGAGAGAGAGACAAAGGCAGAGAGAGAGAGAGAGACAAAGGCAGAGAGCGAGAGAGAGAGAGGCAGAGAGAGAGAAAGAGAGAGAGGCAAAGAGAGAGAGAGCGAGAGAGAGAGAGAGCAAGGAGCAACTAGTGCATGTGGTTCCTAGAGGAATATTCCCCCTGCACATTACTAAGGATACACTATTTAAGCTAGAATAAATATGCAGAGAACCACACAGTGCAAAACACATACTAACAATACAATAACTCAACTTCTCCAATTAGACGTCAAGCCTCTTTGGTACCCAAGCCCACAGTGGTCCTCATCCCTCTATTAATATCAAGCACGATCCTCATGAATACAGAAAGACCTTGTTCAGTACAGGGCTGCCCCCATTGGACGTGACCCTTTGTTGCACACGGCATCTTTTATCAGCCTATCGTAGGATGCTCACCTCGAGACGGGAAAACGTAACAAAGCCTATCAAGGATAAACAGGCCTCCCAAGGCAACGGCCGTGCTCGTGTTCATAATGTCTTCCACCGCCGTCGGACTACATTGTGAAACAGACTCGTTATTGTGTAATGACTCGATGTGATGAGGCAGACTTAAACTCAGAGGTAAACTGAGTTAGTACCTTTAACAGTCAATGGGACAACAACATTAGGTGCCCTGAGAAAAATGTTTAATGTAGTTTTGGTTACATGTCAAAAGGTTTAACGGTTCTAAAGGACTTTTGTTGCGTGACATCAGATAGTGCAAGGTTTCCAACATGATGCAATTCTTTAAAGCCCTAAACTGCCATGGGAGGAAGGTGAAACACAAAAGAGACAAAAGAGAAAGATTGAACACGAAAAGAAAGATAAAACACAAACGCTTTTCCCTAGGAATGTATTCTCGTGCGCTGATTTAAGATTTGGCTCAAAATCAATGTAAATGAACCATAAAAAAAACGCAACCTACCTGCAAGCTAGTGTTCACAATGAAGGGAGCTAAAGTTCACATTTGGACATCATCCCAACAGCGCATGAAGGCCAGGACAATAATGTATGTACGTCATGTGATGCACACTTCAGTGACCTTTTGGTAAACTACATTGGAAATGGAAAACGTGAGACAAAAATGCAATTTACGCAACCTCCGGTCGTACGGTGCTTGCGAAAGTGTCCTCTATAGTGAAGGCCGCATACCACCTGGAGAGCCCACAATGGGTCAGTGTTTACCTCTACACCTCCACTCTGCCTTATAGGGGCCTGAGTCATCGTCTGTCCCATTCTCCTCGTCCACATGAAAAAGGTTAGTCCTGGCACTATCAAAATCCCCAGAACATCTGCAAGCAATTACCCAAGAGAATCCTACATATCCTAAAGCAATAGCAAGCCACTGGCTGGGAGGAAGGAGCCTCATCTGCTGACTGTATCTGTTCGGAACGAGACAGAAGCGGGAAACCGATGGCGGTCAGACCTTTTGAACAATGTACGGATGCAGTACTTAGATGAGGGTTTCAATTCCAAAGCCCTTTTGGTGCAGTTGAAAGTAAAATCTTGCGCTCGCTGTGTTCTCTAAACGCAGAATATTATGTCCCAAGGAGTCAAGTTGCGGCCTGTCCCAACTGCTTTATCCGTTTGACCACACCAGGAATAGAAAGTTTCGCTGAAGAAACAATGCGACAGGACATCTCCTTGCCACCAATTTTACTCTTCTCCTGCACGGTTTAGATTGACAGAAAACAAACATTTGCAGTGGGTTCTCCCACACGAAATACAGCAAAGTTAGGGTACTCATTCAAACTTTGAATTCAACATTAGATGAGATTGAAGAACATGCTTGAACTCCACTAGCGGGATATGTTATCTCCTCTGAGAAAGCAACCCAACAGCGACAGATCTGAATTCTACAGAACAGTCCTAATGCTGCATAAACATTCGGCAAAAGTGTTCCTCATCGGGGGGGAATACAGACATGATAAAGGGATGTGTAGACGAGCTTGGGCTGTAGGCCCGAGAGGATCAACCACTCTCCATTGCATGGGGTGGTTTATTAGTTCGTGTATTATCCTGTATATTGTGACAGAGCTAGAATACACAGAGAAAGCCGAGTCACAACAAAACATGGATGAGAACCCAGAGTATGAGTAAGAGTGTTTGATTTAAGGGGCGACTGAAGTTTGTGAGGTTTTTTCTGATGGATTTGGACCGTGATTTATATTCTGGCTGAAGACAAATATGAAGTGTCGGGCCAGCCGCGGACAGTGACAACGTACTTATCTTATCTACACCATAACTCAACCCGGCAATGGATGCATCGTGCAATGCATCAACATGACAAAATCCCACTATGCAGATGCTGTCCATACTGGCCCTCTGCAGGCCTTAAGGACAGGCAGAGAGGCAGACGGAAAGACGCACACACACACACACACACACACACACACACACACACACACACACACACACACAGACACACACACACACACACACACACACACACACACACACACACACACACACACACACACACAGACACACACACACACACACACACTGACACACACACACACACACACACATGAACAGACATAAACACACACACACATAAACAGACACAAACACACAACTAAACAGACACACACACACACACACACATGAACAGACATAAACACACACACACACACACACACACATGTACAAACACACACACACACACATACACAGACACACACACACATACACAGAGAAACACACACATACACACACGCACATATACACACACAGACACACATATACACACACACACACATACACATATACACACACACACATACACACACACACACATATACACACACACACGTATACACACACACACACACATATACACACATACATACACACACACATACATATACACATATACACACATACACACACACACATATACACACACACACACACACACACACACACACACACACACACACACATACACACACACAGACATATACACACACACACACATACACACACACACATATACACACACACACATATACACACACACACATATACACACACACAGACATACACACACACACACACACACACACATATACACACACACACACACACAAACACACACACACACACACACAGATACACACACTCAGACACACACACACACATACACACACACACACATATACACATATACACACACATATACACACATA
>OMKK01086943.1:0-22425 GCA_900302305.1 Polymixia japonica
CCTCCCTTCCTCCCTTCCTCCCTCCCTTCCTCCCTCCCCTGACAGAGCCCCAGCCCCAGTGTGACGTGTGGACGTGTCTGTGTCTTGTGTGTTCATCCATACAGTCGTGTTCACAAAGACAAAGAGGGAGAAGAGCATGTATTTTTGCATTGTAAATGGTTTCAAAAATAGGTGGCCAGCCTGTCCATCTTCCTTTATTTTGAGCCATTCATATTGTAAAAGAAAGACATGAGCCTGTGTGCTGCATAACAGTATTATGCCATTTGAAATGTTGTTTACCACATTCCCTATCAGTTTTATGCTTGTCATTGTATGTATGGTATGACATTAAAAAGTGATATGTGATCTCTCACATTTCTTGGATTGTGTTTGGAGCCATAGCCTACTCATGCTTGTATTGATAGCTTGGTGATTGTCTCCATGAAATATTTAATATCTTGGTCAGTAGTACAGACTCAAGGTAAAATAAATTAAATGGTCTAATTCTGTTGCTTTTGCTGTATCAACATTTCTGATGAGTCACAACTGTTAAAAAGGCAGTGGTGTGGCAGGAAATGTGTGAGATGGTGTCCTACGCTTGTAAGGTAGGTGTTGTCGTTATCTTGGTCATGCAGTGACAGTATGAGGCCCGGCCTGAGAACTTAGAAGTTTCCACCATAACAAAAAAATAGATCATTTTGCTCTTTGTTTACAATGTTCAGCACACAATAAAAAGGCAAATGAGTCAGTTACAATTTCAATATACATGAAACTCATGTTCAGCTGTCACATACTGACAGTATTAGTCTCAAGAGCTAGTACTGCAGATCAATGTGAAGGTGAAAGGCATGTGTTCTGTTTGACTAAATAAACTGTGGGTCAGTAGTGGGACAAAAGTGGCGCAGGTGGATGATTCCAGACCTTTAAATGAAAGAGTCTGTTTTCGGAATGCTTTTTTTACAGTGCATGACTACATACTTTATAGTAGAATCTATCCCTTGATCCAGGGTAAAAGTCATGTTTTCATGATTTAATATAATTTGTTTTTATCTATTTCTCATTGTATTTGCATTTTGTTCTTGGAAACTCAATTTTCTAGTCAAACTTGACTTTTTCTGTTATTACTGTCTCTGTTATTAATATCTGTTGTATTACTGTTGTTCTTTGTGGAGTCCTTTGTAATGCTGTTTTGAAATGTACTAAATAATGATATTAATAATTATTATTGTTTATATTTAGATTATTATTGTGGTTGTTACCTATACACACGTGCTGTGGGCGTAATTAGTTTAGCCTGTAATAGGATATGTGTCATACTACAGTTTAGAGATTTGCTACTGTATCAATAGTCAAGTTTAATGACACCAGACCTGGGTTCAATTGTAGTTGCAAATGGTAATAAACAAAAGAGATTTATTTAGTATTTTGTTTGAAGTGCAGGATGTCTGGGATTTACCACATTAATACAGTCTAGGTCTGTCAGGTAAATTCACGGATGCACAAATGATTTCTTGTGATTGTCTATAAACTTTCTGGCATTCATCATTTTAAATGGCAAATCCCACCAAAATTACACCAAAGTAGACAAAAACAAATAAAACACATCCTAGTTGAGCCACCTGAATCATAGTGTGTGCTGCCCTCTAGAGGAGCAACGAGCAGTGACATCCCTGAAGTCAACGTCCCTAGAAGTTCAGATAGTATTCTAATGGTAGTGCAGTTTACATGCAAAATCTGAAAGATTGTGCACTTTAACTGCAAGTTTATGATATCATCAATATCCACTTATTGAAAATAACCTTATTACTGGGGAAAGGGTGATGGGTGTATGTGAGCTGTTAGAGATGCTGTTTTGGCTAAGCTACCAATTACTCAAACAAAATTAAATTAAATGTTTATCTTGTATGAGGGAGCCTTTTCACGGAAAAGATGATTAGTGCAGGAAAACATGCTGTAACTAGGTTATGACCCACGTGATGGTAAGAGGAACCCAGTTAGTCCTCCCATATCATTCATGTCCAGTGTGCTAAGCTAAACTCTCAGAGCAGGGTGCAAAGGGAAGCAGCACATGTTCAGTAAAATGTCATTTATTTTAGCACTTGGAACTGTGGGTTAAGCAAGTTGGGTCAATGGTGCTGTCATACATACTTCCTCTTCACAGTTAATGCATCATGATTTATTAACTGAACTGTTCCTGTGCAAAATAATGTTATTAAAACTAAAAATAAACCACAAGTGTTAGATAGTAAGATATAGTGGGGCAAAAAGCTGAATATTTGCTTTGAAATGCTGTTGTGCAAAAGTGTAAAATTGTTATTCTATTAAAGTACTGTACCCAAGTGCAGTGTCTGAGTAAAAAGGTAACTTTCCACCCAGTCACCTGGCATGGTTTGACATGCAAAGTAATGTAGTACCTGATCTCTTTATATTACTGTATATTCTTGTGTCTATGAACATGTATTCAGTTGCAAACCACTCTAACTTTTTTGATACATATATATATATATAAATACAAATACAATATAAGTGGCACTTAAAATAAGTAATTTACTGTAAGTCATAAGTGACCAGTGTCGCTCAGTCGGATCCAGTCTATCTGTACTGTGACTCCCCAAAATAGCAACAAGTATCTACATATGGTGATGGAACTGAGCTGGTGTTGATTTCAGGAGTTGCTCCTTCTCTGTCGTCATAGTGACTGCTCCGTTTGGACATAATGTAACATCTCTCCTCCATAGCTTTCACATAGTTAACATAGCTCCTCAGCATGAGTACGTCAGCAGCCAGGTTCTTTTAGAGTAGTTATCCTATAGATTCATATAAAAAAGCTATTCAATGTAAGAAAACAGTGCTTGCTACTTATTATAGTTAGCCATATCAGTATGTAAACACATCTAAATTTGTGAGTTTCTATGTCCATCCAGATCATGTTGTTGAAGAGTTGGTCCCATTCACAGTCATACATAGTTGATACCTGCTTGAGTTACCAGCATAGAAAGTGGCCTCATTCAACTCACACAAAACACAAAAATCCATCTGCTTTTCTCCTAAGGTTTTTAAAGTTGACTGCAGATAGTTTATACACTAAGCCTGTTGTGAGTTTATCTGCTGAGGAAAATTACATTACATTACATTCATCTATGTGCTAATCTAATTGCCTGGGTTGGTACTGTATAATCTCAGTGAAGGTAGAGACTTTATACAAATTGTAAGACAGGTTACAAACATTGTTTCAGGGTTAGATTATTCCTAATTATATACAATGCTGCCTACATCAACTTTACTCCAACAGGACATAGTAAAGGTTCACAAGAATGGAGTCCAATGAACAAGGTTATTAGCAGGTTAATTGGACAAAACTGAACAATATTTTGCTCTCAAATGATCGCAAGTGCTGATACACACAAATACACACAGAATGTACAAACTTCTCAAATAAACACACTGCAATCTAATCTAAATACTCAAAGCAAACAACACTGCGTACACTTACTTTAAATTGAACGTTGCCTTTAAAGGCAGAATGAGTAGGATTTCTTGGTTGCGGTTTGTAAACACAACATTCAAGGTTGGCCCCTCCTCCCCCCAGAAGCACCCGCACGACGCCCAGAAACGTCCCAACAGCAAAATAATACAATCCAGGCAGATACAGACACCAACACACACTTCTAGTGGGTCATAAGTGATGACTGAGAGGGATTATTTTTGTATGAGTCTATACATTGTTTTTTTTTAGGAAAATCCTGCTCATTCTGCCTTTAAACAGTCAACTAAGGCTATCAGCAATATCCATCAGTCTCATGAGTTACTCCCCACTACTAGAAGGGGTCTCCATGCTTTAGAACTACAAGAAGGCAAATATATAAATGAATGTGATTTTCTCATGCCCCTGTGCAGTAAGAAAGTTAACTACTGATCATTTCTAGACGTCTGACACCCCTTGTCCTCATGATATAGATATCGCAGAAGTCAATATTGCAATTTGGATTATTTTCTGAAGTTATTGCACAGCACTAAGCACTATCTTTGCTGTCCATTTTCAGTGAGGTCCAGGTTGATCCCAGAGAGCAGCTCTCCTCCACAGGACCGGCTCAACAGCTCCTTAAGGGCCTCGTTGACATCGTTGTTGAAGACGGTGGAGAAGTTACAGTTGGGGTAGCCTCCACCACCGCCTCCATCCACAGGAAAGGAACCCACCACCTCCTGCACCCACTTCAGCTCATTGCTGAGCTCCTGCCGCAGAGCCTCAAAGTGGCTCCTCCTCTCCTGGTAACGGTTACTGACTGCACTGAGGTTGGTGTCAACTGCCCGCATGTCGTCGTGCAGGCTCCTCTTCATGGCCTCCACCTTGCGGAAGTCGTAGCGGATTTGAGAGAGCTCGTGGCGAACCCCTTCGCTCTCCTCCTTGTACCAGGCCTCCTTGTCATTATATATGGAGACCATGGCGTCAATGTCCTCCTGCAAAGAGTCGTGAGCTGCCGCCAGGCTACTGAAGGAGCCCTCCATCTGGCCAATGTCCTCCACCACCTGGGCGAAGCGCTCAAAGTTGACATACGTATTGTTGGGTGGCATGCTAGAATGGGACTTGATGGTATACTCCCTCAGGCGCTTGGTCTTCAGCTGGCGTCGCTCACGCTTCCTGGTCTCTGGGGCTTTGGTTTCCTCCTTGTGCTCATTGGACTTTAAGTGAAAAGTAGGTATAGTTATGGGATGTTGCCCCCAGAGGGACGAGCATGCACAGATACAGGGAGCTCACTGAGAGCAGTGAGAGGTCAACAAGGGACTGCTGATGGTGTGAAAATATTATCTTCTTATACCAAATAACAAACAACACAAAGGCCATGGTCTTCTCCTCAGGATGCACAAAGGCCCAGTCCCTCTCTATTAGCACACTAAATGGCATTTCCATTGAATTTGTCAACAGCTACAAATATTTAGGAATCTGGTTGGATAAAACACTACATTTTAAACATCATAATGAATGTCTTGCAAAGAAGCTGAAATTCACACTCAGCTTCTTGTACAGGTTGAAGTCTTTCCGTCTTCAAGGAAAACATTAGTTGCCAGGCTATTCCTGGCTCAGCTTGACTATGGTGATGCTGTTTATAGATTTGCTGTCCCTCTACCTTGGCTAAGCTTGACCCCCTGTATCATTCAGCTTTGAGATACATTACTAATTCCAAATATAGGACCCATCACTGTTGTACAACCTAGTTGACTGGCCGTCCCTTGCGATGCATAGGATGCACCATATTTTTATTTATAAAGCTATTCTTGGTAAACTGCCAATGTACATAAACTCCAAGTTTTTATTTGTGCAAGGCAGTCAAAACCTAAAAACGTGGTTGCACTGTATGGTACCTGCTGTCTGAACTGAGGCGGGTAAGATGAGTTTGTTCTATCAAGGCCCGCGGTCCTGGAACCAGTTGCAGGCTAAACTCAAACTTGACTATCTCATCTCGTTACCAGATTTTAAAAGATGGATAATGGATATGTTGTCTGTGACCTGTTCTTGTTTTAAACCCTGAATTACTTAACACTGCTTTAGTTTATGTATTTTGGTTGTTTTATTGTTGTGTATTATTGTTGTTTATTGTTGTTTATTGTTGCTGTTTTATGCTGCTTTGTCTTGTCTGTCTTGGTCTCACTTGTAAAAGAGGTTTTAATCTCAATGTGACTTCCTAGTCAAATAAAGGTTTAAAAAAAATATGGGCTGTGCATTTAAAGGAGACAAAAAGGAGGTTCATGTTAATTACTTGATATATTAAAAACAATCAGAAGGACATGCACTGTCATTAACACTATGTAATATTACTAATACTAATACCTTAATCCATGGGTGGTTAAGAGCATCCTGGATAGTTAACCTTTTCCTGTAAGGCAAACAATGTATCCATTATGTAAAGCCAATAAACTACAATAATCTACAAGGTGATTAAAACTACAAACGACTCGTATTAACTTCATCATATCCTACTGTGACAAAGTGACCTGCAGCCCCTCTGTTACATGAAGTTCTTACTGTTTATTCCTCTCCAGCAGCTGCCTGATGAACCTCTTAGCCAGCTCACTGGTACGACAGAAGAACTCCTCATCAAACTCATAATTTATGGCTGAGATGTTCCCCAGCGTGTCCTGCTTGGTCTCCCCCAAGAAGGGTGACGCACCGCTCAGTCTAAAACACAACGTTACAAATACTGTAGTTCATGGCCTTGTTTTAGGGCACTTACAGTAACTCTCTTGTGTACTGTATAGGATCAGACTGTGTAAATGTATTTAGTGGTTCACTTACAGGATGTAGGTGATGACTCCGATGCTCCACATGTCTGCCTCTAATCCTAGAGGCTCGTAGTTCACAATCTCTGGAGCTTAGAGAGGCACCGATCATAGAAAGTAAAGAATATGTAAAGAATGGATGAAGTAAAGAAATCTTGTTGTCTTACCCACAAACTCAGGTGTTCCAAAGATGTTCTTGAACTCAACCCCAGCTTCAATCTTGTGGGCGAGACCAAAATCAATGAGTTTGATTCTGGGTAAGGGCACGTTCTTGTCCAGGAGCATTATGTTCTCAGGCTGCAGACCAGAGAGGGAAATGGTTTGTTGCATACAGATCAACCACTATTACAATATTTTGAAGAAAATAAAACCCACAAATAACAGAAATGCAAGATTCAAAACATCTTGGAAAATAAAAATTACATTTTGAATTGTAGGCTTTTTGTTCTTCACCAGACAAACAAAGTTTAGTTTTTACATGGGAGAGAGTGACACTAACAGCAAGATGTAAAAACAAAACTAGTAAGGACAAAAAATAGTTCAGTCCTAGCAACATCATAAAAAACCCATATCATTGATTTCATAACACTCGCCCTGCTGAAGTGTCATTGTGCAAGGCACAGCCCCCCACCAGGCTGTGTTCTGGGATTCTGTTCCTGACCCTGTGACCTTTACTGAAATGTGTTCCTGCTACATGGGATATGTAGGATGTGATATCCTTATAATAATTCATTATAATTTGAATCATGAGAGCTCATAAATGCTATAGCACATGCAACACAGTATCCCAAAAATAAAATTATACTTAAAAATAATGGATGAGAAGTATTCTTTATGGTCTTAATATGTGTAGAAAATGGGTATTGATAATCACACTCCAACTGTTGACTAAATATATATTGATAACCTAACAAATCCCAGGATGATGTTGACAGGGATGATGTTGACAGGGATGATGAATTATGCCTCGCAAATGGTGCACTAACTACCTACCTGCTACCTAACCTCTGCCTAGTTTATCTCACTCCTATCCTCCGGTGGAGGGTTGTGTTCATGCCTCTCTCTTATCACTAGGAGGGATTGAGTGCTGCTGTTAAGATGACACTGCACTTTGTCTGAGGCACAGCTAGCTAGCTAGCCCTGTTCTGCTAGGGGCTAAAGGGGCTTCCAGGCTAAAGTAAAGGTTTTCTTACTGTCTCTACTGTGAAAGCTTTTGGTGGACTGGCAACTCATTGGTAGTATGTTCAGTATGTGTACAGTAAAAGAAGATGTCTTTCTTCATGGCCTGTAAATATATATTATCTTTCCAGCGTTTTGTGGTTTTTGAGACAGTAGAAGTTGGGCGAGATCAAGTTCTGGCTACTTATTAAACTCTAATGCTGCTCTTAACTATCAACTACAGTTATTATTATTCTACTTCACACAGCGAACAAACTCTACAAAGATGGAAGATGGAATACATGCAGACGTTGCATAAAACATTGTTAGTAGGTTCATAATGTTGCCACTGAAAAATGCAGTTAACAAGGAATGCAGGCACCAAATGCACTAGTGAGGGTTTGCTAAAATGTTTAATTGTTCATCCCTGAATATAAAGTTAAAAACTACACATGTATTTTCTACAACTACAGTAACTAGACACTGAAACCATGATGCTGCAGTACATACATGACTGACTTCATATTTCTACAGAGCTGCAGAACTAGAAGCTACGCAGCTGGTTGCTCCACCTAGTGGTTAAAACCTCCCCTGCAGTTTCCATCAGGGGCATATAGGCCTTATTTATATGTATTACATATGTACAGTATGTGTGAGTGTTTCACATATCAATGTACGAATGTTTCACTTGTGTGTGTGTGTGTGAGTACACGGTAGTGTGTGTGTGTGTGTGTGTGTGTGTGTGTGTGTTTCATGTGTATTTGAGAGCAAAGTTTGAAATAAGGCCTACATGGCTCCTCATATGTTTCTGCAGTTTCTGAATGAACAACATTAAATCTGTATTATAACATGTTCTCCTGACTCCTCCCTTGGTGTTAATTGTCAAACTGCATCTTTTAAAATGGAAAAGTTGGTACAGAACATCCAAAACTGTCTAACTGGAACTGTTTATGTAACATACATTAAAATGTCCATTGAACTTAAAAAAAAGAACTTTGCATCAATTTTGTAGCATAAGAAAATGCCCAAAAGTCAAGGAGGTGTATAGTTTTTATGGCCCCTGTATTAATATTCTTATTAGTGGAGTAATAGAATTGGCAGAAATCCCCAGATGGGGTCATTAACACTGTCCTTTTAATGGACATGTTTTTAATTTATTTTTTTGACATTCAAATAGCTCCTTGCATGAGAGAACTATGTAAAACTGTGATGCATAGTATCTATATAATCTAGTTCTCTGCTAAAAGCTACATAAAGTAAAGTTGAGTAATTTGACAGTAATAGGTGAAATTGTGCATTTCAGTCTCATTTCAGTGATTCCTAACCTACATTCAGGACCAAGAACATCTGGATATAAAAGGTAAGTTAGATATGGTGACAGACCTTCAGGTCAAAGTGGGCTATCTTCCTGGAGTGGAGGTAGTGCACTCCCTCTAAGATCTGTGTGATGAACTGGGTGGCCTCTTCTTCACTCAGAGACTCCTTCTGGGCCAGGAAGTCAAACAGCTCTCCTCCAGAAACCCTGCAGCACAGACACCAGTCATCTACCCAGGAAGTCAAACAGCTCTCCTCCAGAAACCCTGCAGCACAGACACCAGTCATCTACCCAGGAAGTCAAACAGCTCTCCTCCAGAAACCCTGCAGCACAGACACCAGTCATCTACCCAGGAAGTCAATATAGTCAATGCTTGGTACTGTTATGGCTGAATATTTGCCAGATTTTGAGCAAATATTTTCACTCCATCAGTTTTTGGAGTTGTGGATTGCTCCAAAGGACTGTATTGAAGTCCAAGTTAACTCAGACAGCAAGTACGCTATAATAGGAACTGATTAAATCTTGGCCAAAGCCGATCGGTATGACTGGAAAAGATAAGGAAATGAGGTCCATGTTGAAAATGGCCCTAACAGTGACAATGTTGTCACAATGAAACTTGTCTCTTTCTTGGACAGATGTTCTGTGTTTCTGATGGACCTCATCCTGTGACACTCACAACTCAAGGATGAGCACCACGTCAGTGCGGTTCTCATAGACGTCATGCAGTGTGACGATGTTAGGGTGCTGAATCTGCTGCAGGATGTTCACTTCCCGCTCAATTTCCTCTCTGCGCACCCCTCGTAAGCTGGCTACGCTCTGACGCTTCTTGATGAACTTGGCTGCAAACTCCAGCCCTGTCCTCTTCTCCCTGCATTGTTTTACGATGGCAAACTGCCCACTGAAACACAGAGGAATAGTCACAGAGATTTAAAGACAAACCTCAGAGGAAGTACAATAGGTCCGGTCTGGATGGTGTACTTCTAGCTACTGGCTATGTGTAAAATGTGTTTCTCGTAAAGTGATTCGAATTTCATTAATTTTGGTGCACATACTTATGGGCCCAAATATGAGTCAAAATCCAAAGTTTGGCTGTGATTGGCGCATGTGGGCGTGGCCTATCACATGATGGCTTATAACTTGGGTTGGGTTCATATAATCACACAAACATTTGGATAACCTGTCCAGAACTGGAACATTCACACCAATATTTATGTAAATCCATTAAACGGTAACCAGATACCAGGACTTTGAATGTTCAACAATTCAATGTAATGTTAACAGACATGATCCGTATGGGAAATGTATTTTGCTTGGAATGTTATTGGTAATAACTCGTTGATCGTTTGTCCGGTTTTAACAAATGTAAGTATGCTTAAGGACCGAAGCTGTGGAAACCTTGCAGCATCAGGTTTAAACCAGTAGAGTAGCTTGAACCCAGCTATCGCCGCTTGTGGCTATATTTAAATTTAGTCCCTGGTGATATTTTCACCACTGGCCAACTAGTCTATTCATAGCAGGGTGCTAATTCTGCAGGCAAATGTGGCCAACATGCGATAACCCTCACGACTCTGCTTGTATGTCTCAGATATATACTGTACAGATTCACACGTTAAAACACCCTCGGTAAATCATTGGGTGTTATTTTGTAAATAATGGAGGCAGACAGATCCAGCTCATGTGTTTGAGAGTCAAAGGTCAGCTGCACCAGTTTCCCCTGGAGACTGGAATGGTCAGTGAGCAAACAGCTGGTAAATACAACCACAGATAAAGATAGAAGTCCTTTAAAAAGCAACAGTGGATGACAGTTGTCTCTATCTGACAGAACACAGCAGATTTGGATTCAACGTGCTTTAAGTTGCAGGAGAATCGAATTATTGCAGCAAAAACAACAAGACTAAGTACTTTTTTAAATTGTAGACAAAAGTTAGTCTTGTTGTTCTTATCTAGTTCTTCTTGTTAAAATAATTACATCTCCTGCAACTGTTTGCTTTGTGTCCAAAGCTGCTGTGTAGGAAGCAAGTAGAGTCATCATTGTTTAAAATAGAAACATATTTATAATGACTTGAAGTAATGATTAAGACATTGATAAAGCAAAAGCTTTAGCCAACACGTTTCTACTGTTTTCAGTTAAAGAGAATAAACAGACATTTTCCAAGTATTGAGAGCAGAGTTTAACTTCTGGGTCAGATTATGCAATAAAGTACATTTTCTATGTATTTGTACGAACAAGAGGGAAACATGAGTTGCAATTTACAAATCCAGTATTGTCAGGCTTTCCCAAAGCTTTCAGTACCTTTGAAGCCTGTTATTGCTTTTGATATGATACCAAAAATCATTTAAATAATGTGTTCAGACCTCAGCTGTTAGAAAGGATGAATCTTACTGAATCTACTAGACTTCTACATTCTTCACAAAAAACATGAGAAAAAGATGCAACCGAAGGAAGTTTCCACACTACAAACCTCTCATATAATACGTTAAATAGCTGTTTATTCACTTTTTATATTTTCACAGCTTAATGAGTTGAAGTATAAGAGATTCTTTACCTTCCCAACTCTTCACCAATTTCATAGAAATCTTCCACTTTCTGTATCTTGAACAAGGTCATGTCTGCAGTCTGGTTTCTCTCTTCATCGCTCGTTCATCTATAACAAAAAGGTTTTCAATCGCAAAACTGAAACAAGTGTAACGTTAATTGTGTTTTTGAGTTTTTTCTTTTAAATGGAAACACAAAAACAGCTATTTTCTTGCAACGTTTTATTTTCGTGTAGAAATGAAAACCCCTCGTTGTAGATTGAATATTTCTGACATTATGTTACCGAGGTCCGTACAAACATACATGAAGTTCATCTCAAATCCTGAATGAAAAATAAAGAATAATTGGTGGTAATGCAAAATGTTGGCTGAGAGAAAGAAGTATCTTACCGTGTTAAACTGAATGTTTCAATCTTTCTGCTGAACTTTTCCTCCTGTAGTTTAATAACACAGAGCAGGTTCAGCGACACCTGGCGTCTTAACTCTGAATTAATATAATCAACTGTATTTATACTTTAAGATAATGGACTGACCTTAACCAGACCTGCAACCCCAATGAACCAATGTACATTCAGAAAGCAGAAAGACTAAAGGAGAAACATCTACATCTTCTGCTGTTGCAGAATGAGGTGAAACTGGAATTCACTTCACAGATTGTGTAACAAATATACTTTGACCATATGGGACCAAAAGGAGGTTAAGAGGTAAAAATACTGACATATTCGCCAAGATCCTGTTCAGCCTCTTTAATTTAATAGTAGCCAACACTGGTATTATAAAAGTTCATGAAAAATGAATGAATGTAGGATGTAGGATTGTTGTAGGATTATTTAAGTGTCAAAACGTGTGATTAAAGGGGTTGTAAAGGGGCTGAAAATAGTTAAAATAACCATACATTATCACAGAGGGATATATCCACGACACATTTACCAAATACCTATTCAAAATAATGTCAATAGCTATAATAATACACATAGAAAGTCAGACATAAACTCAGTAGATCTCATGGTTGTGTGGGCGTGGCCAGGACGCCACGCCCCCCTCATCTCGCACCCACAAGTAAACAAACAGCTATTGATCCAAAATGACAGATCCAGGCTGATTAGCTGTCATTCTGCAGCCATTTCATGCCAATTTCAGTGCATGTTTCATAAATTGAACAGCGTTTTTGAGAGAGAGAGACAGGTTCGATTAAAACCTTCTCTCAGATAGTTATCAGAACAATCAAGCTGCTGATATTTACCAGAAATAAGATGTTGCCATTTTAATCTAAATTACAAGGGAGAACTCCTCACCAAAGTCTACACTCAAGTCTATAAGTCTATAAAGAGTCTTTTTAATAATAACCACAACTTGAAATGTCTTCACTGGTAAACAAGTATTTCTCTACAGCTAATAGGTAGGCTAATATTTGATTGCATGACATGGAGTTTTTGTGTTGTAGATCTTGTGCTTCCAGGCCAGATTAAGGCCCACAATGCTTATTAACAATAAGAAGCCATTTTTCCCATCAAAATCAGTACATTATTGGTAGCTCGGTGGCTAGCATTAAGATTGTGAACATTTGTGACCAGTTGTAACAGTAATGTAATAGTAATGTAACAGGGCTAAACCTTGACATTTTGCTGAACAGTCCCTTGAATTATGAGTGAGTTCTCACAGCTGAATCTGGGACAAGGAAGAGTGATAGTAAAATTAGTTTGGCAAGGTCTATGGTAGATAAATGGAGACAATGGCACTCTTCAGATGAGAGCTGCACAACAGAACTAGTCAAATGAGGCACCTGGATTTCCATTCGAGAGATAAACGTCATGGGAGCAAAGGGAGGATGAAGTATGTACAGTGTGCTACTAATATTGTATAAGCTTTTGGGAAGGTGTGAAGATGGACCTGCAGCTGGAGACCCCAGAAGGAGGCCTGAAGGAGCTCGTACAACGATGGTTCACAGAGACGCAGGTATCACTTATCCTGGACAATGGCAACTTCCCTGGCTGGTTTAAAGGCTTCACTGCAAGAAAGTAAGTAAAGAAACAGCTTAACCACAGAAACAGCATTGTGTGAAAAGAGGACTGTTCAAAAACACTTCTGGTAAAGTTAAATCTGTGTTATTGAAATCATTTGCCTCAATGTAACGGCCTGTGGAAGCAGTCACCTGCAACATAGTTGGTGTGTGTGAAAGAGAGAGAGTGAAAGAGAGAGCCAGGTTGAGGACCATGGCAGTGCTATTTTAGAAGTAATTTGCCTGATAGTGTTTAATCTGTTCTGTCCACATATCTACTGCAGGGAGGCTGAAGATCTTCTGAGAGATAAAACTCTGGGTTGTTTTCTTATTCGCCTCAGTGATAAAGCCATCGGATACATCCTCTCCTACAAGTAAGACACCACATCCGTATCAGTAGAACTGTTTAACTAACATTATACAAACAAAGGTTAAATAGTATTTAACATTCATTTGACTTAGTTTTGAAGAAAAAACAAAAGTAGTGGTGGTTAAAACGTGAGAAAAGCTTTATTGTCCTGGTGCCTCATTTTGCTCTCCTGTGGATTTGCACCGCAGGGGACAAGACAGATGCCGCCATTTTGTTATCAATCAAAATGAAGCTGGACTCCTCTTCATCTCAGGAGACTGTCAGACTCACTGCAGCCTCACAGAGCTGATAGAGCACTACAAAGTCAGCCCCATACAGCCCTTTGGAGAATATCTCACCTCCTGCTGTTATCAGGTCGCAATACAGCCTCAATATCTTCACCACATGCCTGACATTTATTTATATTGAGACACTGCTTAAAATGTCAAGTGTCATTGAGATTGTTTGAACTTTGAATATTGAAGCGTTGTATATTAGGCCTTTTCCCCAACAGAGGCTTGAAAAGAGAGGAAAAACTGACAGTAATACTGTCCACCATTTGTGTTCCAGGACAACACAGGTGAGCTGTATGATGTGGTGAGAGTTGAAGCCAAAGAGACGTCTGGAGTCAGTGTACAAGCTCTGAGGAGTCTATGGGACCACAAGAGTGATCATAACAGAGACCACAGGAGTGAGCAGTGGAGTAACCAGGAGCTTCAGCAGCAACATCTCCCTCCTGCTGTGCAGCTGCCCTCGCTGCCTCCTAAATCTAAAAGCAGGAAGCTGACAGGAACAGTCTCTGTAGGCACCATGTGTCTCTCACAGGTATTGTGAGAAAATGCACATTCTTATTGTGGTTTCCATTAGAAAAAACTGGAGTCTAGTCCTAAAAAAGGTGTTGTTTTTATAATCTTAAAGAGTATAATCAATATTTGTGAAGATTAACTCCTGTCCCCTGAAGGTATAAACCACACAAATACATCTCTAAGTATTTGTAATGTAATCAGTGGAAGAAATCTTTTCACTGAACTCTTAAACACAAAGATGATTTTACATAGAACTCTTTAACCTACTGTAGTTAATCATTAATCATTAATCATTAATCATTAATCATTAATGGGTTATATCCAAATGAGCTAGATTTCACAGAGCAGTATAATAACACTAGAGGATGTGAGACTGCTAAAGTTGATCCTGTGTGTCTCCTGTTTACTGCTGGTAGACTAGATCCAGTCATTATCATGTGATGGCATCAATAAGTGAGGCTTGAATCTCTTGTTTATAGATTTGGGAGAGATTTGTTTACATTCTCAAAACTAGGCTGGAATGTCAAAGATAATAATAACATGAACATTCTGTTTAGGGTGGATTTTTACTTTTCCATGATTCACACAGTCAATACTTATATATATATATATACTGCTGGTAGACTAGATCCAGTAATTATCTATATAATTAATTATCTATATAATTATATATACTGTATATGTATGTATGTATTCTCTTTCTTTTGATAATTTCTTTCACAGGCAGTACCTCCAGTACCAAAGAGAGGCATACCTCTGAGTCACTCCCTGAGCGGGTGTCTGCCAAACAAGACCTCACAACACGACCACATAGACCAAACCAGAACAGAGAGACAGAGAGGGACCGTGAGTCCGACACAAATGGATGACGGAATTAGTTTGAAGAGAGGGGAAGACTCGCTGTCATTCAATGACACTGACACAAGATATCATGGGGACATAAATCACCCGACAGGTGACATGTACTCTGAGCTGGCTGTAGTGGAGAACAGAAGCAAGTCTCTACCTAGACTGGATAAAGATATGGAGGATGAGTACTCCAATCGCCTCAGTACCCCCTCCTTAATAACAGCTTCAACATCAAACTCACACACTGCTCCCAAGAGGGTCACCTGCCACACGTACTCCCTCCACGACCGCAGGGACAGTATGAGACAGTACTCCAGGTCAGACCAAAGCGATAGGCTGGACCTGTTGCAGTCCAACCCACTTTACCAGACGTCTGATGGGCCTGAGGGGAGCCCAGCGCAACAGGGAGACAGCATGTATGCTGAGGTCCCACAGGCCCCAGCTGGTCCCAGTCACTCTGATGACACCTATGAGCAGATCCCTGGGGAGAGGCCTCCTATCCAGGGAAACACCTACGAGACCTTGCAGGATATGAAGACCAAGCAATCAAAATCCACCTGGGGGAAAAATGTAAGTCTGAGAGAATGTTCAGAGTAAAGTTGTTAACAGTTGAAATTCATTTTCAGGATTTTGTTCTGTTCTGTTTCCTATTTGCAGAATATCAGGTGGCGTAAATTCCTTCCTGATTACAAGAAGAAATGAAAACAAGGCAAGAAACGTAAAAAGACAAAGGATGCAGCTACTTTCAGTCATTGTCTTTGTTATCAATAATCAATAATCAGTGATATTAAATAAATAAATAAACTAATAAATATGTTTAAAAAAAATCAGAACAGTATTTTACTATATAAGCAATCTTTGTATGATGGAAATAAAATGTTGATGCAAACTTAAAGCCTACAATAATCTTTAATAATCTGAAGTCATTGCATACTGTTATGAATATAAAATCATTTCAAAGAGGTACAATATCTCTGTCCCCTTTCCTTTTGTTCCTTCCTAGTTGCTTTAGCTCTTATCGTATAAGTCCTTGCGCTCACAGGGATGTTGTCTGGTCACTATGCCTTGTTAGTACGTATGTGGATCAGCAATGTCAAAGTTTTAAAATGTAAACATCATGCATCTACATTCTGTGACAATACAGTCTAGATAAGTGTTGCTGTAAATGAGATTTAATCTGTGGAACGTGGAGAATGTGTTTTTATTGTCTACATGATGTTTATGAAGTTTGCACAAGTTTGCATTTCCATAGAGTCTTCCTATAAATGTATCTTCCATGGTTTACAGATTACAAAATGCCAAAGTTTCAAGAAAGATTATATTTATGTAACGTGGTAGAAAAAGAGCTTTAACATTTGAAGGGACCTAATACAAATAATAAATAACCATGCATGAGCAGCGCTATATATATTCACTGTAGGACACAGGACACAGGACATAGGACACAGGACATAGGACACAGGACACAGGACAGTCTAGTCCAAGATACTTGTCAGTTTCTTCATATGGATGAGCTGAAGTGAAGTTGAGTGAATAGAGTATAATGACAAATAGTGAGTGTATTTTAGTCAGTTGGAGAGCAGGTGATCTTGCAGTAAGTTGCCACCATGGTAATACTTCAAGTGTGACTCTTTTTTTGCAGCTGACACTATTACATCAGACTGATTTTACTAGAGAATTACAGACCTAGGGCTGGAATCAGTGTCAACCCAAGTTTATACAACTGGCCCCTGATGTGACCTCTGAGGAATGCCAGACCTTCTTATTTCTCTGGCTGGACACTAGACACATTGCACTGCAACTTTGTATCACACTCCCAGTAATGGAATTCCAATTTCTTAGCTTTCACAATGTCCAGTGCTAGAGAATGTATTTTAATGGAAACCAATAATAATAAGAGAGAAGTCTGGGGTCCCCTGTTGGAATTGCTGCCCCCGCGACCCGACCCCGGATAAGCGGATGATGATGGATGGATGGATGGATGGGGACCAATAATAATAAAATATAGTAGTAGGTAGCTCTACACAGCAGGGTTCAAGACTTTAAGTAAGTAAAGATACAAAGTACCCCAATTTTTCCAGTTTTTATTGAAATTTAAGCAGTTCAAATGTAGAGAATAACAAATAGGCTTAATGGGTTAACAACTTACAGCTGTTGGAAGCAATGGAAGTAAATTAAGCCTTGAAAGTTGATGCAAACAATTCCCAAGTGTCCCAAACGTTTGTTGATTACTTACAAACAAAGCAGTGTTGGAACAGGCTGTTATTACACCCTCTGAAGCATTATTTGGACAATATTATTAATATAGTACTGCAGGAAGTAGTATATTGCTATTATAATGGCGAGAAAAATGCAATTAACAAAGGAAGCCACAATAGAATCAGAAGACAAGTTTCTGAGAGTCAACAGCTGTGGACCCAGACTGTGGATCAGTTGCCCTCCGCTCCGTCAGCTTGTGCTGTTATGTCCAGTAGATGGTGTAATTATCTATGTCCGTCCACAGAAGAAGAAAAAATACGGAAGTACAGGTTCCAAACAGATTCCCGTTAGCTGGCTGTAAGAAAAAAAAAATTGTTCGGATTTTTAACTGATTCGCAATAAATCTTGGGACAGACATTACTCCAAAGGACAATGGGCACTAGAGATGACGAATATGATTACTTATTCAAAGGTAAAAAGAAAGTATTTGTTAGTTGTTGCTATCTGCCTTCAGTGTGTCGTTAGCCAGGTTAGCAGGCTGTGTAGCTTTTTTGCTAGTGAACAGGCCCACAAGCTAGCTAGCTAGTCAGGGGCTATGCTAGCTGTCAGGGGCTATGCTAGCTGTCGTCACCTTTTGTGAAGTGATTTGTTTAACCTACGTTGCTGAGCAATGTCAAGTAATTTAATTAACTTAAACGAGTTCAAGGCAAGTCTATCGCCGAGCTGAGCTGGATAACGGAGACAACGGCACAGTTAGTAAACGACAGGGCGTCTTGCTGATTGGCTAACGTTAGCTACTGCTAGCTAGCTGTGATGTTGGACACACCTAGGTTAACGTTAGCTACTGCTAGCTAGCTGTGATGTTGGACTAGGTTAACGTTAGCAGGCTGAACAGACCCACCAGCTACAGTTAAAGGAGCAAGGTACCACTTAGCCTTAGCTAACGGTGAACAAGCTGTGTTGTTTGATGAGATAGCATCAGTAGAGTTGTATTAGCTACATTAAAAACTAACAAGCATAACAAGCTCGGTTTGGGAAAAAAACAATCTACAACAGTTAACAAACTACTGTGATATTTCTATAGAATATGCCGTATTGGCTTTACTGCTACGTTTTGTAGGCTCACTTGTGAACAAGGGTTGAGGCAGGTTGTCTGTGTTTCAGTCGTGTTGATCGGTGACTCGGGTGTGGGCAAGAGTAACCTGCTGTCCCGCTTCACCCGCAACGAGTTCAACCTGGAGAGTAAGAGCACCATCGGGGTGGAGTTCGCTACACGCAGCATCCAGGTGGACGGGAAGACGGTGAAGGCGCAGATCTGGGACACAGCTGGACAGGAACGCTACCGGGCCATCACCTCTGCGTGAGTATGGACCAGTATCTTTACTGTCAAATCCCACTTTAAAACCTACCTGTTCGCCCAACACTCCCATCTCCCTAGTTCCCCCTCCCGTTATTTTAGTCTGTACAGTGTCTGTCTACTTTGTCGTTTGCATTCGTTGTTCTGTAAAGCGTCCTGAGTTTGAGAAAGGCGCTATATAAAATATATTTTTTAATTATTGTTAGGAGGCCATCACTATCACCAATACAAATATTCTTGATATAGCTCATCTAGCATACTCCTTTTTCAATCAAATTACTTGTATCATACTTCTCAGGAGAGTACCTCTGGTAATTCATCCCACAGTCATTATGGTATTAAACAACATGCCCAATCGGCTTGGAGGTGCCAGACAACTGAATTGTCTTTCACAGTCCTAATCAATCTGCCTGTGTTGCAGTTTTTATCTAGTTGTCTGAGGGATAATTTGGTCGACTTGCAAATGTAGAAGGCCCTTAGAGACCCCACTGAGGCTCTGGTGTTCCTATCTGAATTATAATAAGCTCATAAATAATACAGCAGTTACCTTAGTCGGCAAACAAGGTCCATTGATTGACAGTATCCTAATTTTTGTTCAGTGAATTTGATTGTAATGGAAGGATAGGTTTTCCTTTCCGCTACCTTCATTGATTTCCTGTCTAAATTGGTGTCTTTGAAAAGTAATTTAGAAATGCTTTGGTACATGACTATTGATGATCAGATATTGAAACATTGAACATCAGCTTGCAGCCACGTTTCAAGGTTCCTTGCACATAGAAGCCACACTGTGGATCAGTGGTCAAAAGGCTCATTTATACTCACTGCATGATTCCCATTGTTATCTTCAAAGCACAACTGAATGAGCAAAGCTGTTTTTAAAGGGACATGGTGTAAAGTCATCCCTCTGGCATTTATAAGGCCAAATGCAATCAGAATTCAAAATAAAATGAAACAACATTGAAGTGTTTCTCCAGTACAGAGCCCTGCATTGGACATTGTGTGCGCATAATGACATTTCGTTACCACAGAGTATTGTTGGTTTTTTTCCTTTAACATGGCCCATGCAGGGCTCCGTACTCTAGCATGAGTGGCAGGAGTTTACACATTGTAAACACAAAGACAAGTCTGTCACAGACAGAATTTTTCTAAATTGGATATCTCAGGCACTTGCGTTGAGGAAATTATTTAATTATCTTTCAAAATCCCTTGCAGATATTTCCAGATCATTTTATTCTAGTAATAAATGTACAAAAATGTTACACATTGTAACTTTAATTCTGTGTTTAGTTGTACGAAACACATACATCTTCTCCAGTTGGATCATGCCATATTGATAGACAACCACTGGCAACCTCTTGTGTGTGTTTTCTTTCTTTCTGAACTTTCTTCTCTATACTGTTCAATAAACGAATAAACCATGCATGAGCAGTGCTTGTCTCTTGTCCAAGAGACTTGTCATTTTCTTTATAAGGATGAGCTGAAGTGAGGTTGAGTGAGTAGAGAGCAGAATAATTGAATGAATTCTAGCCAGTTGAAGAACAGGTGATCTTGCACTAGGTTGCCACCGTGGTAATACCAAGGCAGTCCACTCAAAGTCTAGTCTGGGGAAGGTGGCTTTTCTGCCAGTGTGGTGTTTTTAAATGAAGCAAAAATTCCTTAGGAAGGTCTAGGTGTTCAACAAATAATAGACCAAGTGACCTGCTCATCTACCCAGTTCAACTGTTGCAGCTAGCTGACTAACAAGGAGAGCCTGGAATCAAATCACCAGAATATTTACACAACTGGTCTGTTGTCTGTTCTACTGCTTTGGCCCTGATGATAGTATTATCAGGAGTGTACGCTCTGTCCCACAACCCATGTATTGCTCCATCATTTCCTTCCCCTTCCTCTGCCTGTGTCACCCGTCCAGGTACTACCGTGGAGCAGTTGGGGCTCTTCTGGTCTATGACATCGCCAAGCACCTGACCTATGAGAACGTGGAACGCTGGCTAAAGGAGCTGAGAGACCACGCTGACAGCAACATCGTCATCATGCTGGTGGGCAACAAGAGTGACCTGCGCCACCTCCGGGCCGTGCCCACTGATGAGGCTCGGGCATTCGCCGGTGAGTATTTTAAAAGTGTTTTAGCCAAATGAACTGTGTACTGATAAATACTTACTATGTACTGTATACAATACCAGACACACCTACTCATTCAAGGGTTTTCTCTACATTGTAGAACAATACTGAAGATATCAAAACGATGAAATAACACATGGAATTATGTAGTACACAAAAAAGTGTTTTAAAAAAAAAAAAAAAGTTTCATATTTTAGGTTCTTCAAAGTAGCCACCGTTTGCCTTGATGACAGCTTTGCACACTATTGGCTTTATATTAACCAGCTTCATGAGGTAATCACCTGGAATGGTTTTCAATTAACAGGTGTGCTTTGTCAAAAGTTAATTAGTGTAATTTCTTGCCTTCTTAATGTGTTTGAGACCATCAGTTGTGTTGTGCCGAGGTAGTTTCCTATACAGTAAATAGCTCTATTCCACTACTGTAGTAATCCATATTATAACTGCTCAACTAAGTAAAGAGAAACGACATTCCATCATTACTTTAAGACATGAATTGGACACACTTTCTCATTCAAGTGAATGTACTGTAGGTAGATGTAAGCACAGTTCTGTATCACAAGTCAAACTCCCCTGCCGTCTGTGGAATGATACATATTTGATATTCTGATAACTTTCCCTGATGCTGTCTTTGCACTGCAGAGAAGAATGGTTTATCTTTCCTAGAGACGTCAGCGCTGGATTCTACCAATGTTGAGACAGCCTTCCAGACCATTCTTACAGGTGTGTATGTGTATCTTGGAAGTCTTCAGGTCCTTCATTCAATCGCCCAGAGCTTTTACACCTTTCTTGGGTGTACTTGTTTTGCTCTGCCTGCGTTTCCCCATTTGAGTGTCTGGTGCTACTGAGTCCTACTGGAAATGCACAGAGACCTGATACCTGTCTTACTAGTCATACAGTCGTAGCGGTCATTTAAAAGGCACTAGTCCAGAGTTCCACTACCGTTCAAAATATAACTGCTTGCCAACTGACTGCCGCTTGTTTCCTGTTGCACAACATGAATACAAACCCCTGAGTGAATACACTGGAGGATGTATCATACCTCTAATAAGTCATGATGAGCATACAAAACAAACTTCTACATTTTCTCAATAAATTTGAAATAAAAAATCTGAAAATTGTTATTCTCACAACAAATATCTCTACCAGAAATACTTAGAGCTGTAGTTTGTTTTAATGACGATGGTGAGAAGAGAGAGTTCAGATGCCTCTAGTGTATGTAGAGATATACAAACAAGCTATTGTTGGAATCACGATGGTGTAACTTCATCACGATGAGCCTCACTGGACTCAAACCGTCTGCTACCATGAGCATATATACATGTTGGTCTGACCAACCCTAATGTAACCCTGCCTCCCCCCAGAGATCTACCGTATTGTCTCCCAGAAGCAGATGTCGGAGCGCCAGGAGAGTGACATGTCCCCCAGCAACAACGTGGTCAACATCCAGGTGCAGCCCACTGAGAACAAACCAAAGATGCAATGCTG
>OMKK01086945.1:0-32664 GCA_900302305.1 Polymixia japonica
TTTCCTGCTGTGCAATACCCCAAGCTACTACAGAGAAACAACTCGTTCACTTATACTTACATACATACTTACGTACATATTTTTTATATATATATATTTTTTTTTACATTGATGTGTGTATTTTTATTCTTATTATTATTTATTATGTGTATTTTTTGTGTATTTTGTGTATTTTTATTTTTATTCTAATTGCCTTCTGAACACTTGATACACTTGAATAGGAGCTGATGTAACAAAAAGTAATTTCCCCTCGGGATTAATAAAGTAATTCTGATTCTGATTGTATATGTCACAACTGCGACGGCGAGAACTGTACTCAATTTATATAATCTAAAGGTGTTCAGTAGGCGTATTATTATATGTAGTGTGTGGTGAACAGATTTGGTTGCTGAAGATATCAGGCTAGATATCAATTTTCTGCTGATCTGATTGAAAGTATTTGCACAATAAAAAAAACAAGTGTGACATCTGAAAAAAAATTATTGGAGGAGAAAAAAATCGTAAAACTTGAATGGAAGTCTGTGGAGAATTTTACCAGATGGAACCGCTGCAGTACCTCAGGTAAAACTTGGCAAAACAAAGGCATCATGGGTGAGATACTGACACGAAATTGTTTGTTATGCAGTAAGCATTAAATCTTACTGCTGAAAATTCACCTCACATCATAAGAGTCACCAGAACCCCTCAGTGTGGGAAGACAGTACATTGGTGTTATTTTGCGCATACCCTGTCTATCCTTCACTTTGGCTGTGTTAAAATTCATTCAGGGAAATATACTCTATATATGTTACTTTCATCCAAATATTTGGCAGGTAAAAATAAAACGAAGCAAGATAATATTAAAACATTATAGTGATAAGTTCCATGTTTTTTACAATTAAACAATTACCCTGCAGCGGACCAATTTGATTACTTTTATTTGTTGTTGTTTTTTTTGTCCTATGTTAACAGCTATGGGCCATGGCTCTTTCCTTGCAGAAATTATAATTGGTCACAAGCCACACCAGGAGAGAACCACACTGGAGGAGGTTAAAGGCACAGCGGTAAAAGAGATCATGTCGCTTTGTATGCATGCTCCTGGCTTGGACCAGGACCCTGACAGCCCAGGTAAGACCAAGACATGTAATTAAGAGCAAGGAGATCCCAAATGTGGGCCCCTAATGGGCACAGAGTGACTGTGACTGGCAAATAAGGCCACCCAGATTGAACATGGTGTAATGGATGACCTGTCAGTCTGCATTTACCCAGGATATTTCTCATTATGTAAAAGGAATGTTGTGTCAACTTTAACTTTGAAATGACATTATATTTGTCGACATTAAACGACAGAGTAGCTAAAAACAACACAATTTTCTTCCTCATGAAAACAACTTCACAAAAAGTCAGTTTCCATTTTCACAAACATGTTTGACAATCATCAGTTTTTATAAAATAAATAAAAATGAATATATAAGTATTTTGACAGGCCAATGTGTTCACTCTGTATAGAAACAATTTCCATTAATAGCACATCCTACTGACACAGGCCACCAGACTATAAACTATGGTGAAGTGCCTCTATTATTTAACACTGAAGTAGAGAGTTAAATCAACATGAGTGGTGTGAAGGGAAAATTGATATTTTATCAAATAAACGGTTCATCTTCTATTGCACCAGTAGTTTGGTGTTGCAGTGATAGGGGGATAGAGGACTTATACGCCAAGAGGCCAGGGTAAGACTCAATGCTCTTCAAGGAAAAGTGTCAGTGAGGTTGTAGTTCCACTTACTGTATGTCTGAGTGTGATGCTGAATAAATTGCAGAGACAAAACAAGGGAGTATCTTCCTCCCGTGTGATTCCAACCTGTCACCATCTCCTGTTGTATTTTAGCTGTTAATTTAGTTTCCATTTTCTAAAGCTTGAGCCCACCAACACATTTCTCTTTTTCTCCCCTTATTTTTCTGTAGTTACTTGAGTCAAAAATCTAACTATGCTGTCAAGTCTGTGTTACAGCTTCAGCTCTTTCCACACATTACTTTAAATCCAATTTGTACTTCCTCATCCAAAGGTTTTTATGAATTCAACATTTGTGCCATTACATCACAAAGGCTCTATGAAAACTATGCAGAGCAGACTGTTGATGTTCACACTATTTGAACAGGTGGTGAAACAACATGGTCTGCTGGCGAATATCAAATCCCACATTAGCATACACATGGTACTATTCTAATCTATTTGCAATTCAGTACGTTTTGTTAATTTATGTATTTCTGAATGACTTATAAATGATAAATTATGATTTGATCTTATACTTGTAATTCCTGACATTTCGATGTACTTTGTATCGGGGTTGATTAATGCCTCTGATGATAGCAGTGACTCACCTTTCATATGGATATGAAATGTAGCTTAGGAAACTGAAGAAAAAAAGAATCTTTTCAGAACTGCAAAACCACCTCACAGTATAGTGCCTTATGTAATATGTTAAAATAAAATAACTAGTCAAACTACCACATTGTATCATAAGATATAGTATCTGTCAAACAGCTCCTGCCCTCATCCTACACATGCCATGCTTGTTTTGGTTTGTTAGTGTAATTCACCTCACTAACACCAGAGGTCAGTGATGTCTTAATATCTTACAGATAGCACCTTTAAACTACCTTTCAACTACATGTGAAACATGACCCGCTCCTCCATTCTTTTTTCTCTATAATTCAAACAGAATGATGATGCCGCATGGTTGTGAGGCATAGTGCTGACAAGGGCAATAAAGTCAATGACATAATTTCTAATTATTGTATGGAAATAAGAAAAAGTGTTAACTTATTCATAAGCAATTAGCTGAATATCGAGGCCTTAGTCATTGCTGGCATTGGTTCTCACCCAAAGCTTGCTGTGGTGATGGATTTAGCTGGAGCACTAATAAAGTCAGAATCAAATACACTATACTGTCACAAATGTTGAAAAGGCCTTGGAGGACCAAAATTTACATAATTGCTCTTTGGCATCCCAGTTTCAGTAGAGCATTAAATGGACTCAGCTCTTGCAACACAAGTATATAATCAATGTTGCTGGCAAAACATTGAATAAACAATGGACCCTAAGGAAAGAAAAAATCTCACAATTTCAGGCTGCTGTATGTGATTTTCCCTATGTCCTCTGTTCACCTGGCTGCTCTTGCCTGGGCATTAAATAGATGATTGAGGATGGTACCGGTCACGGCTACTGCTGTTGTTATTTATCTATTAAATAAAACTGAAGCATGACCCTTTCTTGGTAAGCGCAGAAATATGTTTAACATTGCTTAAAATATGCTCAGTTCTTAGTGCTGTCAGGTACATGGAACATCATTTCCATTGTAAACAACAAGAAACACACATAAACATTCATATTTTTTCTGAATGTACATTGTTACATTGTTTTTCGTAAGAATGTTTATATTCAGTATGTAAAAGATGCAATATGTAATAATATGTAATACTGGTGAGAATGTATATATTAAAAAGATTTTCATTGTCAGTACTGAAAATATAAGTTGTGAAAATGAACATTATTACACATACATATTTCGTTTGTTGGTCATAAAAAATAAGAAAGACCCCTTTAATGCAAACATCATCAAAGCACCCCAGTAGAGCTTTATGGCCCTGAAAATTTAAGCCTGGCCCAAGCCCCTGCAAAAATTCTGTCCAAACCCAACCCAAAACCACACCTCAAGAGCTTTTTTAGCCTGAACCCAATTACAGCCCGATATTCTCTTAACGACATTTCCCCTCTAAGCGTAATAGGTGATATACAAAAAAAAACATTGAGCGCCTATTTACTCCTCATTAGGATAGGCTATTAGGCAAGAACAGGAATCATTCTACGTTTTTCAACGTTGTTCATTTATGAACACATTCTTAAAATGGCTTGGAACATAGGCCATATACATTAAAATAAATAGGATAACGAAAAAATATCCAGGGAAAGGGGGCGGGGGCTGCTGCCTGCAGTGGTTCTGACTGGGATACGACAAAGGGACTTAAAGTGAAGGAGCTGCAACAAACAAATAAATAAATGCGACCCAAACCCAACGTGAACCCGTGAAATATGTGAGAAATGTGTTATGATTTAGAATAGGCTTGGACCCAAGACCTCGACAAAGACACACAAACTGAAATTAACGAAAAGGTTTTAATTTACAAAAACAATAGAGGAAGTAACTAATGTCTCAATGTAAGTGGGCAGTCCAGGTCGGGGCTTAGGCAAACCCAGAGTTGGAGGTCCAGGCAGTGGTCGAAGGGCGTAGGCGAGCGGATAGTTGATAATCAAGCGTGGGTCGAGGGAATGAGCAAGCAGGGAAGTCGAGTAGTCAAGCAATGGTCAGGAAGCAGGTAGGCAGACAGATCGATGAGCCAGGCAGGAGTCGATACACCAGGAAACTGGAGAAAAACATGAATTCAAGATGAATAAGGACAGAACTGATTACTCAGGCTTTACCAAAAGCAGAGCGGCCGAGAACAATACTAACTGGGTAGTAGGTATTACGATTTGGCGGTGAATGGCAGAAAACCCTGGGTTGATGAGCTGTAGGTTGATGACTTGATGAACTTCAATTGTGTAACACAGCCCTCTCCCGACACACATAGACACAGACAAAAACACCCAGGAGAAACCCTATCCCTGCTCACACTAACAAAAAACCCTATCACTGCCCCTCCGTGGAAGTAGATGGCATAACAGCACCCCCCCCACCCTACAAACGCCTCTTGGCGTATTTCTAGTTCTGGCTTGTTGTCGGAAATCCCTGAATAGTGACGAGTCCAAAATCTGTGCCAGAGGAATCCATGACCGTTCCTTGGGTCCATAACCCTCCCAATCCACTAAATACTGTAACCCACCTCCCCAGCGGCGCACGTCCAGCAGGTGCCGTACCGTGTACACCGGGTGGTTGTCTATAACCGCGGTGGGGGAGCTGGTGCAGGTGGGAAGAGGGGACTGGATGCCACGGGTTTAATCTGGGAAACATGGAAAGTGGGGTGCACACATAGGGAAGGAGGGAGTCTAAGACGGACGGCACAGGGGTTAATGACAGTCTCAATCACAAATGGCCCTGAAAACCGTGGGGCCAACTTTTCCGCATTCCCCCTCAGTGGGAAGTCCCTAGCACTCAGCCACACCCTCTGCCCTGGAGAATAGACGGGCGCGGGAGTGCGGCAGCGATTGGCTTGTACCTGTGACCGTTCGGACGCTCGTAGTAATGCTGTGCAGGCCCGCCTCCACGTTCTCCGACACTGCCGGATGTGCACCTGGACAGAAGGCACCGCCACCTCCTCCTCCTGAACAGGAAATAATGGGGGCTGATACCCCAGTGAGCATAGAAATGGAGATAATCCCGAAGATGAGTTAATCAAAGAATTGTGAGCATACTCCACCCACGCCAGCTGAGTTCTCCAGGTGGCCGGGTTGGTGGACGTCATGCAACATAAGGCTGCCTCCAGCTGTTGGTTCGCCCTCTCTGCCTATCCATTAGTCTGCGGATGGTAACCTGAGGACAGACCTCCATACTTGCGAAACAAATTGTGGCCCTCTAAATGATACAATGTCCTTAGGGATGCCATGAAGGTGAAATACATGCGCAACCATAAGGTCGGCCATCTCCTTAGCGGATGGCAGTTTGTCTGGACCATCAAAACCTTCGGAGAAAGTCGAGGGTTCGGAGGAAGTCACAAAACGTTCCTTGAGTTCTTTTAATGAGGTTTTGGCCTCCTCGTTCCAACAGAAGGCTGTGGCAGTGGACATGAGTGCTGTCAGGGGCGCTGCTATGCAGCTATAGTTGCGGATGAACCTTCTATAAAAGTTTGCGAACCCAAGAACTTGCAACTGTTTCCGCGTTGTTGGCACGGGCCACTCTGCCACCACCGCTACTTTGGCCAGGTCCATTTGAATCTCCCCCTGAGTAATCACATACCTGAGGAAGGCTACCGTAGACACATGAAACCGCTTTAACAAACAACTTGTTCTCCAGGAGGCATTGGAGTACCTGTGTTCATGTTCCTCCTGAGTGTGGGAAAAGATCAAAATGTCATCAAGGTAAACAAAAACGAATCTATCAAGCATGTCGCATCATTCACCAGGGCTTGAAAAACCGCTGGTGCGTTCGTCAGTCCAAAAGGCATCACTAGGTACCCAGAGTGTCCGTCTTCCATTCAACTCCCTCGCGGATCCGGACCAGATGGTATACGTTCCGTAAATCTAATTTAGAAAAAAACGTTGCTCCGTGGAGGGGTCCGAAAGCAGAACTGATAAGAGGGAGAGGGCATTTATTCTTAACGGTTACAGGGTATATTGTTCATGCCCCTGAAGCCCCTATGCAAGACCGTAGTGTACCATCCTTCTTCCTCACAAAGAAAAACCCCGCTCCTATCGGCGACGATGAGGGACAAATGATCCCAGCTGCCAGGGAATCCCTAATATACTTCTCCATTGCCTCCCTCTCAGGTCAAGAAACATTATATAGTCTCCCACTGGGCAGCGATGCTCCCGGCAATAGCTCTATAGCGCAGTCATAGGGACAGTGAGGGGGCAGAGACAGTGCGTGGTTCTTGCTAAAAACCTGGGAGAGGTCATAAAAACCTGGGAGAGGTCATGATAAACGTCTGGGACCGACGTTAAGTCAACAGGTTCAGGCGTGTCTACTGTCTCTGATATAACCGGTGCTGGAGCCGATTGCAGGCAATGAGAATGACAATAATTGCTCCAGGATTTAACCCTACCTGTAGTCCAGTCGATGTGGGGGCTATGTGTTCTCAACCAAGGGAACCCTAGCACTAGAGGGGTGTGAGGACCGTCAATAATGTATAAACTGATCACCTCCTGGTAATTACCAGACAGTAAAATAGTTATAGGTAACATCTTTTAATTAATACGTACTAAACGCATCCCATTTAGGGTTGTGGCGTTTATTGGAGGTTCCACAGACTCAGTTACCAGTCCTACCTGTTGCGCTACTTCCTTACTTCGATGAAGCTCTCATCCGCACCGGAATCAATCAGAGCCGCAAGAGGCACGGACTGGTTACGCCTCAGCAGTGTGGCATGGAACTGCGGATGTGGAAGAGATGGGCACTGGCTTCGGCTCACAAGTATCTCTTCCCCTACTGACGAGCCCAGGCTTTTACCGGTCCAACCGGGCATTTACTTAAAAAATGTCCCGCCTCTCCACAATATAAACACACACGAGCCCTGATACGCCGCGCCCGCTCTTCCTGGGTAAGGTGAGCGCTCCCCAACTGCATAGGCTCTTGGTGTGAACTACAAGTGTCTGGGCGGGGAGGCGCTATACTGTTCAGAGAAACTGGTGAGTGATTGACAGCCATAACCGGTACGTTGGACGGTGACCTGAGGGTTCGAGTCGAGTCGATTGTCAATACGAATGGCTAGTGATATTAAATATATATAATATATATAAAACATGAATTCAAGATTAATAGGTACAAAACAGAATACTCAGTCTTTACCAAATGCAGAGCGGCCGAGAACGATACTAACTGGGTAGTAGGTATTACGATCTGCGATGAATGGCAGGAAACCCCGGGTTGATAAGCTGTAGGTTGATGACTTGATGATCTTCAGGTGTGTAACACATCCCTCTCCCGACACACATAGACAGACAAAAACACACAGGAGAAACCCTATCCCTGTTCACACTAACAAAAAACCCTATCACTGCCCCTCCGTGGAAGTAGATGGCGTAACAAAATGAAGACTGAACTGACCCAAACCCGTCATTTCTCACATATCTCACGGGTTCACGTGAGGTTCGGGTATAAATGTCAAGCTCTACACCCCAGGCTATTTATTGGTATGTCCCTAGACTTTCATTTGCTCTCACTGGGATTGTAACCTTTTTTTCTTTTTTTTTTCCTTTCCCACACCATCTATAACAGTGTATAATAGTGTCTGCATGTCTATTTGTCTGTCCGCACAAAAGCAGACCAATCACAGCTCACGCCGCTGCGTTCATGACATCATGAAACCGAAACGTAATATTGGTGTAACTCGCTGCAGCAGAGAACAGACACACACCTCAAACGACACTGAAGCTAACGATTTCTTCGTGAGCTGTACACGACATTTTTATGCAGCCGGCGTCACACTGCAGCAGAGAACAGAAAACACACCTCGAACAATTAATTCCCGAACTGCATACCTAGCAACTTCCTACTGATAGCTAAAGATTGGACAGGGACGCACACCATTATTAGACTGTATGTGACTCGTTTTAAAGAAGTACAGTCTCAAAATAAGTGGAGCACAACACAGTTGGTGAGTACATCCTAACAGAACATCCTCAAATTTCATAAATGTCTTTGATTTTAAGTAATCTATAATGGGACGCATCACTTCCACCTTCACGTATGTACCTGAAGAATGGACTAGCATACATATAAATAACATCCATACATATTTCATCCAAATCAATTTTAAATTACCTTGTGAAGGAAACACATAAGAAACATATTTCAGCATAGTGAGAATAGTTTGAAAGAAGTTTCAAACTATGAAAGAAGCACAGCCTTAACATGTCATGTTGCACATCATGGAACAATTCTAATAACAGTTGAGGCACTAAGGCAGATGTCAGAGAAATCAAAAACTGGTTTTCTCACTTTTCACCTACACAGTGCCGTCTTTGGGATGACCTTACTGATAAGAATAAACAGCAAAGAGAAAAAGTCTGATTTAGGTAACAGAATAACATAGTACAGTATGTATGTGTACATGCAGTTCATATGACAATCAACAAACCTGAACTTGAATAAGTTAGTAAACTAACCAGGGAGAGGACAACCGAATCCAGAAGCTAACTGTTAATAACGGTTAATGACATAACAAGCAAGTTTGCTTTCTGGTGAACTTATTCAGTGTCTAACATCTACAAGCTACAAGCTAGTGCTTTACAACGATAAGAAAAAATAATAAATAGTGCACTACTCAGGCGGTAGAGCGGGTCGTCCAGTAATCGGAGGGTTCCTGGTTCGATCCCCGGCTCCTCCTGGGAGCACGTCGAAGTGCCCTTGAGCAAGATACTGAACCCCTAACTGCCCTCGTTGAGCAGGTGTGCGCCTTGCACGGCCGCCGCCACCATCGCTGTGTGAATGTGTGTGTGAACGGGTGAACGAGAGGCATGATTTGTAAAGCGCTTTGAGTAGTCGGTAGACTGGAAAAGCGCTATATAAATGCAGTCCATTTACCATGTACTATTTATAAAACAAAAGCAAAATTTCATAAATAATGAATGAACTAGTGAAAAATATGTTCAAGATTATTAGCTAAAATGTTGCTTGTTATAGTGCAACCACCTGGCTGATCAATTACATTGATTGTGCCTGAGTAGTGGTGGGGGGGGTTCAAACCTGTCCACCACATTTGGTTGCTATAAGACTAACCCCGCTTTCAAACAGGAAACAAAATCCACACACCTCGTCGCCAGGCTCCATTCATTTTCTGAGAGTGAGCAAAGCGGGAGATAGGAGGTGATTCGGGGGTACGGGCTGGGTGGCAACAAAAAACTAGAGAAATTTTGGGTGATATTGGCCGTCAATAGCCAATCACTAACATCTGATACCGAGAAGTTGGTCACCACAATGTGGTGCGTCTCGATTTTATATAATGCAATGCTGCAGAAATGTTGCTTATATCATAGCCAAGACTTGTGGAAAGCAAATGCCTCTTGAAATGCTGCTTTGAGAGCTCAAGGCTGGTAAAAGGAACAACTGTGACTTTAAAGATGGATGCAACACGTGCAAAGCATGTTCCTCCTACTACCACTATAACTTGCATTGCAATGGATATATAAGAAAATACATAGAAAGATGTATCGTTTAATCAACACTTTGTTGACCCTTGTTTAAATGGCATAGACATGAGAAGAAAAAAAAACACTAAACATTTTTTCTTGTGGTTCTGAAGAAATGAAAGTCAATTGTAGATGAAAAATTATGCTATTGTTCTTATAATTTGGATAAATTACATTTATTATGTGAGAAATATTTGGGTTAACGTTGATGGTAAGTAAATCCGTTTACAGAAGAGACACATCTGTGCACAAAACATATATTGAAGATATTATTTTACACCATTATTCTTCACTGACTTTAAAGTGTCAAACTTGTAATTTGAGCGTAGGAGAAGCATCTCAGATTTCTCTAAAGGCTATAATAAGTGGGCCTTAGCATTGCAGAATGCCATTGCAGAATGGCTCAAGCATTATGTGCCAAACAGAATCAAAGATGGAGGTTTGTATATTTATGAACTTGATGGTATTTAATTGGCTCCCTGGGATCCCTTTCCTCATCTCCTCTTCAAACAGTTTAAGCCGCAGACCAAACTGTCTATGGGTGCGGTGAGGGGGGGGGGGTGAATTGATCTGGCATGAGTCCATCCACTCACGGTCTGCTTCACTCATCTCAAGCATCAATGAGCCCTCTGTCTACAAGCCGTAAGTGACTTTTTCTCCACCATTCTTTAAAGCCGGTCCAAAACATTTTTGCCTTTCTAGATTTTTAATAGGAATAATATATCCACATCATATCCATGGTAATCTGAACAAGTTCATTTTGGAGTTTCATAAACTGTGTGCATTCCATGCTATGCAACACTATTCTCACTATGCTGAAATAAATGTCTTATGTGTTTCCTTCACAAGGTAATTTCAAATTGATTTGGCTGAAATATGTATGGATGTTATTTATATGTATGTTAGTCCATTCTTCAGGTACATACGTGAAGGTGGAAGTGATGCGTCCCATTATAGATTACTTAAAATCAAAGACATTTATGAAATTTGAGGATGTTCTATTAGGATGTACTCACATATGTACTTTTTTATTCTTAGAGATCCAAGTCCTTCTTTCAGCTACAGTAACATTTACATCACTGTTCAACAGTATGGGGAGATGTTTTTATTTACAGTAAAAATCAAAGGTTTTTTATTTATTCTTTCTTTCTTTCTTTTTTACCTTTGAGGCCTTAAATGACAAACCACTGAATCAGACCATTTTTATGTCCATTAGAATATAGTAACCAGCTAAATACAATTAAAAACCAAAAAGCTACTCTTGTCTCTACGTCTCAACAACTTTGCTATATAAGTGTACACACACTTCAATTAATACTTGAAAAGTGTGGTATTTAAAGCAGCTATAGACAAGATTGTGAGATTTTGATTTTGGCAACCCCTTGAGTTTCCTAGTGGTATTATTTTTTTTACATCGCTGTAACAAAGACAACCATACCGCTTGTTTTGAGACTGTCGACCTAATTAAACCTAACCCAAACCCCAAGGCTTCATGCCTAAACTTAAACTTTAACCCTAATCCTTGGCCCTTCCACAAAGCCTAACCCTGGCCTTTATCCTAATCTTAACCCCAAGGCCATGCCTACACTTAACACAGATATTGAGAGGTTATGTTGTCTTGGTTAATGTCAAGTTGTCATAACAAAGACATCCCAAGCAATGGCAACTTAAAAATGACATAATTGACCAAATGACACTTAATGACAAAAGCCATAAACATTCATAAAGATTCCTTCATGATCATGACAGGTGTCGTGTCATGGTTATGATGGTGTCATGTCAGTCTTATGCACACCCCTTCAAATAAAGTGGCACCGAAAGTTTCTGTGTAAGTGTGTCAAGATTCAATCACAGACTTAAACACAACTGACCACAATAAGTACAGTACAAAACCAACAAGTGTTTTACTTAATTACTCTGTCCAACAAGTCTGCGCCTTTTCAGGCGATCAGTCTCTCCTTTCTTATTTTTTGTATCTGTGTGTCTCTCAAGGGGTGTGTGTCGGGACCCAGCTTCACTGCAAGAGATCAAACACAAAGTTAGTACATATATTTGTCAGCCTGATCTCTCACAGCTGTGTCTGCCTACAGCTGATGCCTAAACCACACCCCCTACCACAGTAAGGTACAAAATGGTTAGATTCTTCTTCAGTAAACAATGCTACTTAAAGGCCAGTTCATTGTGACATATAAAGCAGCTCATTAATGTTCCATGTCATTATTCCAGTAAGTTTTCAAGCATGTTGAAGCTCGATTTTTCTTTCTCTGGTTTGTGGGGCACCTCCAGCCTATATTAGCACATTTGCTACCCACCTAGTGATGCTATTGTCTATATACTACCACAAACCGCTGAAATGCTTTAACACTGAACTTTACACTAACATCAACATTGTTTATTTTCAAAAATAACAAATCAATTGTTGTAAAGACAAAGCAATGTAGCCTATAGCAGCCTATAGGCTGACTCTTAAATAATTCACGAGTGTAGCCTAATTCATCATCAATGTTTGTATTATTTTCTATCTATCTATGTGTGTTTATGTATGCCCTTGTTCATTCATAGAGAAGCCTGTGGATATAGGCACACATATTGTGTACTTAGTGCACAGTGAGAGCGTATTCAAAGATCAGATGGATCTGCTGCCTTTTTCAGACAAGCAACTATATGAATTTGCCAGTGATACATAGGCTTGCTGATTAATAATCAAGTGTACACTCCAAAGACGTTTCCACAGAAATAAACATCCCAATTGCATTTAATCAATCACCAAATGTCTGCCAAGCAGCCTCTCTAGCCTTGTTAACGGTGAACTCATACAACTAAACAAGTTTCTGTTGTTCAAGTGCTGTGTGCGCTCTTGTTCAAACCTGGATCGAAATAGCTTCAGTGATTGAGTGAGTACTGTCTGTTGTAAAATCGAATAAGCTCTGTTCAAAATGAGTTCACACTGTTCACACTTTAGTATGGAATCTGCGATTTTTTTCAAACACGTTTTGTAAAATACCCCCCTGGACTCTGTAGCCTAAGTAACTCTAAGTAACTAAGCTACATATGAGCCATGTTCATGAAAGCCACTTAAAGGTCCCATAGTCTGTGCTTTTCAGTGTATTTGCAGAAGTGTTGTGGTCATTAACGTGTTTGTGAAGTATTTACTCAAAAAAAGTAAATCAGTGTCCATTCTGACTGTTAAAATTCTACTCTATGGCTGTTTTTGTGGGCATAGCCTGAGTTCATGTAAAAGAGGCACAGCCCTGATTGGCCAGTTGATCAGGTGGTGGATCGCCCCCGTATAGCCAGCGCAAACAGAGAATGGCTGCCGCAGGCGAACGTACTGGTATCTGTACACAATGTTTCCCATTCATTTAATAATCTGTGGTGGCCACCACAGCTACAGCTTCTCCTACCACTCTTTCAGAATGTACATACAGCACATTTTGGATAAATGGTTCATGTACTGATCAATTAAAACAAAATTCTATAGATGGTCAATTTGCATTTAGTCACTTTTTTAATCTCAGAACAAAATACAAGAGCTTGATAAGAAAATAAGAATAAAAAAATAAGATAATGAATCAATACTCAAACTCAAAATAAATGTTTTGCTCACATGTTCACAAATAATACAAACATAAAACAAACCTTTTATAGCTTCTAACGACCATCAGGTCACCATTATTGCTGAACCCTGCAGTACAATCTCAATTTCCACATCCCATATCTACCTTTGGCAGGAGTGCGTCAAAGTCTGCACTGCCTCCTCAAGGGAACCAGAGAGCAGTGACCCAGTGACAGAGGGTGGGACTGCGAATGAGGGAGGGAGGGATCATACCGAAGTCAAGAGCACTGCCTGGCTGGTAAAATGACATTACGTGATTGTCAATCATTCCAGCTTCATGTCTTGATTGGCTAGCCTGCAATTTTCTATCAGTTTTATTCAGTAAGGTTTTATTCAGTAAGATTTTCTATCAGTTTTATTCAGTAAGGTTTTATAAGGTATTCAGTAAAAACAAATCTCTGCAACCCAGACTGCTCTTTTGTTTAGAATATAATAATAATAACTCGTGCCGCTGTGTTTTAGAGTAATAACTCTTACATCATATTTTTATACTCATACTCAAATTGCAGAGTGGCGACACAAAATGCATAAAGGTCGGCAGGTCTGGATTAGGCTATATCTGTGTGTGTATGTGTAAAACATTAGCATCCAGATGTTTTTCTAATGTTTGGCTAATCCCAGTTTGCTTATTTTCCTCACAGGTCACAAGGAAAATGAATCAGGTCCCAGACACTCCCAGCTGACTGATTGACTGCCCTGGTCTTGAGCCTGTGTGTTTGAATGTTCATCCTTAGAGAATGCCCTCAACATCTAGCAGGCTGACTATGGGCAATTGAGGCTTAGAGTATAAGAGTAAATTATGAATGAAATCTTGAATGAAGAAATTGGCTTATTAAACAATCATGAATAATTCAACCTAAATCTGTTTGCGCATATTAAAGATGATTAAAGACAATAATTAAGTATCAATAATGAACTCATATTTTCAATAAATTGTAAAGTATGTAAGGGGAAGTTTCATATCCATGAAATAACACATTTTGTGGAATTCTCTCATGACTCATGTTACATGTTCCTGAAACCTGACAGGGAACAGATTTATCAAAAAGGTAACAGTAACGCATGCATTTATCACATTCATGTTTCAATTATTTTGTTGTCATCCCTGCATGTTGCCCCAACCTTTGCAAATCCTATACATAATAATGGCTCAGAGGCTTAATTGCTGTATTCCCACTGGTTGTATTCCTACTCACGTTACAATATTGTGTTTATAAATAAATACATTATCACACTGTTCACACCATTATGTGGGCAGCACTATACACTTGGATGCATGTTCTCATCTTAAAGGTGTGGAAGGCACCTGTGGCTGCCCAAAGCTCTGTATTCTGCGTCTCAAAAATCTCACTGCACCTGAATCTCACCAACCAATCAGGACAGCTTTCTACACGAGGCGTCCCTACCTGCCTCTCAGTCACGTGCACAGCTCACCTACTCCGACCTGGCCAGCAGCCAGGCACTACTGTTTTACCAGGACGGACGATTGTTTTATAATTATGTGAGCATAGTTTGACAGTAGGGCTGAAGGGAAGCAGAGAGGGATGGGGTGGATTTTCTGTTGTTGTCTACTTTCAGATTCTTGCTCGTTCTTCCCAAATTCTGCCCATTTCTCCAAACTTGCCTACAGCTGCTTGTTTACAGAGGTGCTGGCCGGGGCTTTCTGGGCAGGAGAATTTGAGTTGTAATCCCAGCCTGCGTTGCGCATACAGCATAAGTTATAATAATAATAATAATCCATTTATTTTATATAGCGCTTTTAAATGACCCAAAGACGCTTTTACAATCATGAGGTACCCAACCGCTTTACATACACAGTCACACAGTGACACAGTTCCCTGACTTTCATGAAAATACCGTCCTCTTCCTCCTCAAGGTCAAGACAAGGTCTTTTAGCAGGTCTGGACGTCTGTGTTGAGGCCAGGAATGGTCCAACGGGTCCAGTGGTAGTGCCGGCTCTGGAAATCTTGCAACATACACTTGCCTGTGTACTTTATGATGTATGTTTTAATAATATATTTTGTCAGAATTTTTAAAAAAAAGTTCAGAATTTAAAAAAAAAAAAATTTGTATGTAGTAATTAGTAAGTAGCAATCCAAAACTCAATATAAGTTTACAAACCTTTACTTCTTGTGTGAAGCTGTAATGTTCCACTAGGCAGCTACTTCCCAACAAATCTAAACTCAGGTTTCCTATGTGATGTACAGCTGAGGGCTGGGAGATGAACTACCCTTGAGCAGGGAAAGAAAAGGGCTTAGGCCCTGTCAATGACCTGCGTTGATGTAACAGACACTAAATTATGCACTAAATTGATAAACGAGGTGGAAATTAAGTTCCTAAGGACACCATGAAGTCTTCATTAGAGTGACCAGATGTCCCCATTTTCCGGGGGACAGTCCCTGTCCTTGTGCCTTGTCCAGCTCCACCTATCCCCGGAAATGTTTTTTCCTCCAAACGAAAAAAATAAAAAAACAGGCTCACTGTCACTCCCTAACCGGCATGGCTTTGTCATCTATAAAAGCACACCGCAAAATATAAGGCTTTCTCTGTGTGTCTGCTTGACAGTAGTAGCATGTATGTCATAGTTCACTGAACTTTAACATAACATAACATAACATAAAAATATCACACATAGCAGCTTTAACTAATCCACACTAAGCCCCTGTATAACTGTCCCTAAGCTTTCTGAATACATTGGCCAATATTTCACACCTCTGCACAATGGGTAGAACACCACATCCATATCAGTGGAACAACTGGTTTCCATAATAAACGGGATGATCTTCCTGTACATTGTTCTGTAGACTTCCATGTGATATTTGTATTGCAGGTTCAGAGCATGGTTGTGCGTAAGTGATGACTAGATATTACTTCATTCCGATCAAAGTAGGGTCCTGTGCTTGGGCAAAATTATAATTGTGACCTTCTCTATGACAGATACTCCATGGGGAAAAATATAAATGTGGCCTGCTCTTTAAGAGGCACTGCACAGGGAAAACCACGACATGTTATGTCATTTTTAGTCACATTGGCCCTCGTTTAGTTATCGTGAAAAGGAGTGCAAAATCTACCGTGGAAATTATCTTAAGACACTTGCCACATTTGATTTATGATATTTTCCCGAGTCACTAAAATGAGCGCAAATGACAGTAATAAATCAGACGCTGCCACTGATGAGTACTATGTGCAAAATATTGTCTATTTACATATGACACACCCAAATATATGCACATTTGCCCAGCCTTGCCCTTTGAAAAGCAAGGCTCGGCGCAGCAAAGTTTGCATCGGCTTCTCGCAAGCTACAGAATGGCGTGAAATTCTAGGTCTAAAAAGAAAAAACACTCAGATGCTGAAGTTGACATTATCGCAGAGGGTACCGCAAACAGGGTGCCTTGTTTGGCAGTCTTAAAAGTAGGCTGTCATAAGAATACAATTGGGGGAAAAATTATGCTTTGTCACTGAACATGAGGAAATTCTTTAGTATTCTGTAATTCTAGTAGTTTTCCACACGCAACGCTGTGTTGGTGGGCCCTTACTAGCTGTTGAGTTTGTTAAAAAGTCGTTTTTTGCAGCATATCTGCCACCAAATGTAATGTTACAGATTTGGCTTTCCTCCCTCTAGTATAATCAGTTAAAATTAGATATGCAAATGTTGTTTTCCCTGATACTAGTTTTTCAATTTGCAGAGCTAGCTACCAACACAAAGAGTCCCATCATGTATTGTATTGCTGTCTATTTTGTTATTGTAAAGGCTGTTCTAACTGACAAAAAAAGTTGCTCAAGTTGACAATCCCACAAATATTCACAGAAGCAAAATGCACACATACACTAAACAAGGCTCTGACATTTGACTCAACTTTTTTATTTATTTTACTTTTACTAACACAGAAGCTGACGCAACAATCCCTATTGTTCTTAAACCAAGGTGAGCACCTCCATAAAATATAGCTTGTACAGGGGAATGAGTGGGTGAGAGTGAATACATCATTAGGGTTATCAAGTGAACAACTCTAGTCACTCTAGTCAGAGTGAACTCTATTAAACCCCTTGGGGAAATGAGGTTGTCTCAGCAGCAGATAATTGTATAGGATAGAAGAAAATGCAACTAAGTAAATTACAATGTAATACGACTATACGATAATAATACCACATAACTATTACAGTTTTATAACTATATATCAAATAAATAAAGAATGAAGATACATACATCAACCTACATACATGTCATGCATCGTGGTTGTTAGAGTGAAGAGCTGTGCAAATATGCGTAATGGCTGCTCAATATATAAAATAAATATTTCTATATGTTTGTTAGACCAATAGCAAAAACCCAAAAAGGAGAGAGATACTCTCACATATAGTGGAATGATAAATGTTAATTTCCTTAATTTTGCAGGTTGAGATCTATCTAAGCTCTTTTATTAATTTGATTATGATGATTATGATTTCTAAATTACACACATGCTTAGCCTACGTCTTAGTCTACTCTACCAAAAACTATAATATTATTTTTGGGTTCAACACTTTAGCTATCTGGTTTATGAAATGAACAAGTAGTATCATCAACATATTATTGTGGTCGATGGCTGTATGATAGCCATACGCAGGTCACCAACAATAGTCTCTCAATCTCATGGGAAACTCATTAGTTTAACATTTATGTCAAATTCATCAGTTATTATGTCTTCTTGTGAAGTTGGCAATGGGACAAAGCTTATGTCTCTTTAAAATCTATAATATAATATAGATTATATGGGCAATATATATAATATAAAAAAATGTTCTCCTGGGGCACCATGACCCCAGTAGGAGCTTAGTCCCCCTAGCTTTAAACCTCTATTAACTCCCCTGAGCATCTGGAAGCTTCCCCTGTCTCTGTTTTGATTGTACCTCAGTGGTGCTTCTATTTTCTGGTGTTTGTTTTGCTTTGATGGCTCGTCAAACCTTACTGATAGCACCTTTAAATGCACTGCTGATGTTTAAAATTTCTACACTACATGAGTAATCATGTATTTCTACTTCCTGCAATGATGCCATGCACAGCTGCAGCTGGTGGAGGATGACATTACACAATCTGTTTGGGAAGTTTACAAGAGGAAAGGAAATAGGGGAAAGGAAAAGCTGCCCAGTAACCTAACTTTTTCTTATTATAAAGATTGGAGAAAGATTTACAAAGAATTGCTCTTTTTGCTGAACTAATAAAGTGAAATTTCACTGCAGAGGAATTTCATATCAGTTATGGGGTGGAAGTGATGACGATAGAGATATTAGTCAGACTGACATTGCCAGGAAAACAGAAATATTGCTTATTTAAAAATTAAAATGTTCTAATTTCTGCCCAATTCATGAATTTGTGCCCATTTCTGTGAAAATGTTGATATATTAGTGGTTGTATGTAATTGGTTTATTTTGAGAATTAATTTGACTGGTCATTTTGCATGACCCTTCTCAGACGTGAAACAATCTGTTACTGTTAAATCTGTAATTTTAGAATTACTGGACCTTTAGTTTAATGTCTTAAATCTATAAGCCAACTCCTGTTTTTTTCTATTCATCAAACTTTGAAAAACCTGCTTCTCCAGTTTTGTCAGGAAACTATTTGCTATGGTACCTGTGATAAATATGCATACTCTTCAGCCAACATATGTATGTATTCAGAGCTGCTACAAACAGATAATGTATTGATATCTTTGTTACGTGTCACCTATCTGTACCTCAGATCACGTATTATCAGTGCATCATCATTTTAGCCTCCTAGAAATGTAGTTTTTATTAAAATGCGGTATATGGTGTGGCCACATAAAATTACACGCTGATATGTGTTGAAAAAGGAATATATACTATGCCGTTTACAAAATGGTTGGGTGGAGGGTGACGATGGGAGTACATAACACATTGTAATTGAAAAAAGCTGATACATCACCCTTTCATTTTCCATTTCAATCAACAAATCTAGTCATTACTCCACACCATTTACTCCCTCATTATGTTGACAAAATGGCGCCATTATAGACGTAAAGTTTCAGAAAAGCAACAGGACTTTCTCCAAATTATTCCTGGTTTCAACCGGCACCAGAGTTATGATTCTGAAAATGTTGTATTGCAGGCCTCATTTACTGTGTGCATCATACAGGGTATACAATTGTAGGAGAGACTGCTGAAATACATGGTTTGAAAACTTAAGGGTTTTTCACAGAAAATTAGGAATCCAGTCGTGCACAGTATAAATAAAGTACCAATGATATTTAGCACTAATGCAAAATATTTTCTATTATTTAGTATTATTACATTTTGAAATACTATATTTTAAATACTGTATACTGTATTTGATAAGATGGATCTTTAAAATATTCCTGCAGGGTAAATCCATATCTGTGGCTGGATTTTTTTTGCAGAAATGCTGTAACTAATGTAATACTATTGCTTTAGTACTATTACTATACTAAACTAATGAGAGATTTAAACAATTAAATCAATCAAAACGTCTGGCAACACCACTATTTCTCCACTAACACAACACAACATCTCTACTAGATTTGAAAAGTGCTTCTATCCCTCTTATTATTATTCTCTATCTATCAAGAACACTCCTAAACACAGATAAACGTCTGCATAACCTTGGTAAACGTCATGCTAGAGAAACCCTTAGCAGCTTAATTTGTCAACTAGGGACTGATGTCAGATGTTCTGTGGATATTTTGTCATTTACTGCTAAGCTGCACAGCGCTAGAATATGATCTTGATGCATTTATTTCAGAACTAGAAATTGGTTTCTGATTGCTGTAATGATAAGAACTCTTAATAGCACAAATACTGTGCATCAGCTATTAAAACTCATTTTCCCACTATTCACTGAATATGCAAGTTATTTGTTTGTGAATGACTTCATAATCTCTCTGAAAGTTCCTGCAGAAAATCTTGAAAAAGTAAATGTGAAACACACTCCAAAGCTGTGATTGTTTTGAAACACCTACCATCGTCATAATATTATGGAAAGAAATGGTAAGCAACAATCAGCATTTTTAAACAAAAGCTCTGAACTTTGCAGATGGCATATAATTACCCCTTAAAAGGCATCTAATTGGTGGGCTTGTTATTAGAGGCAATGTCTTGTCATACTAAAGCTTACTTTCTTCCACAGTTCAATTCAGCTGTGGTCAGAGAATCAATCCTGGCCTATTTAATTAAAGGCCAAACTCACATTGCATCAAGTCTTTTCAGCCAGACGTGTTTCTCCCTGTTTGCAGCAAGCCTCTGTTTTGCTTGAATGTTTTCATAAGGGGAAATAGTTTGGCACTGCTGGCATTTGTTTAGATGTGTGACCTTTTTAACATTCTTTAAATCGGAGGCCATCATGTTTTCCCACCGAAGCAATGGGTTTGTGAAAATGCCACAAAGTGGCAGAGTATAATTGGAGAGTAACTAGGAGGTAGTGAGATATCAGAAAGACACGTCAAGTGCATGTGCAGAAAGTCTTTAAAGTTTATATCTTATTCACAGAACAAGCCAATGGGTGAAAAGCATGTTTAGCTTTACATATTAAATCTGCCTTGGATCTCCTTCTTATCTGAAGTACTAACCCTACACCAAACAGCACCTTAACACTGTCTTCATCTTCACATGGTAAACCCAAATGCAACACTCTTTACCCTGATTCTCTAAAGTAATTTAACCCTTGCCGGTGATACGCTAGATCATATAAAATATATAAAATATTAAAAGACTGATAGCTCTCTGCGCAACTGTATTTTAGATCCTTTCAAAGAAAGGGTCATAGAAGAGGTCAACAGGGCATACATAATGTCATTCGTAAAGCAACCAATACATTTGTATTGTATCTATAAATGTATTTATTTTGGTATGATTATAAAAGCATGAATTTAATTTTATCCAAATCCAAATCCGCCTGCATCATGGCTTTTTAACAGAGGCTAAGGCTTTTGAGCTAACCTACGCGCTTAATGCTAACCTACGCGCTTAATGCTACAGCAATCACGCTTCACATACACATTTGCAAATAATTACAAACTATGTCAGACCACATTTGTTTGTGGTCTATAGCGCCACCATGAGGACAAATTGCCAACAGGATAAATCTTAAACACTATTTCACTATTTCCTAAAACTACAGGACTTGCATGGCATTCTCTCTTGAAATGTACAAGTTTGTCTCGCATTAAGCTCTTACTTGGCACATGAACCGCTAGCTGTTATATTTATTATTAGTATTAATAATAACTTAGAATTGATGTAACTTTGATAGAAATGATGAATGGAGTGTTTATCTATTTATGCATTTAGTGCATTTTCTGTTAAAAGAATTAAATTATTTACTTTTGAGTTGTTGCAGCTGCCTTGAGTTGCCGAGTTTAAGACTTGAAGCAAATATGTATAAATTCTTAGCTTTCATACCATACTAACTCTCAGAAGTTCTATGTTGACTTGGGTTTTGCACAATATTTTGAAAGACAAACAAACAGCTCAGTCATTAAACAGACCATCATATGGAGACCATAAATCAAATGCGTAAGGACCTAAAACAGGAAACTAACAGGAGATAAAGGATGGGTGTAGAGAAGATGATGAAGGGTGGATTAAAATGAAAGATTCAATCAGAGAGCGTCAAAGAGATAGAATGGAATGTGAGGAAATTCTTAAATCCGGATTTGCAAAATTGCTAGACACCAATTCAATCTGTTTTACTGTTGTTTATCAAGCAAAAAGGGCTCTGACTTATTACTTGAAGGTCGTGCATGTTACACAACCATGGTGGTTTTTTTTTACATTTCTTTTTACCTTGATATCTATTACTACATCCAAATGAAAAGTTTAAAAAATGCTTTAATGGGATTTCATTTCATGCATCAAGGCAAAATTAAAAGTAGAAAGTTTGCATGGGTGTGTAGCCTTTTGACATCCACTGTATATATGGTATATGTGTATACGCGGAGTTCTCTACAAATACCTACAATACAAAATGTTAAGTTACTTACTGAAAATTACTGTACCCATCTCTAGTTCCTCTATATGATTTAGTAGATTATGATACTTCTTTCTCGCTCCATGTCCAAAGCATCAGCAGCTGACCTTCTGAAAATAAGTTGAGTTAAGTCTTTAAATGTTTAGGTCTTTGTTTGAACACCACCTGCCCTCCTATCCTCAAACATACATGCAGGCACCCAGAAATAACACACACACACACACACGCACACACACACACACGCACAACACACACAAACGATGCATTCACTTTGCTGACAACCACCCAGACATTTAATTAGACAGAAGATTAAAAAAAAAAATGTAATGCGCATGCAGAATGCAGAAAAGAGAGATTGCCTCTCGATTCCCACTGGCTTTACCTTTCCGGCATCTCAGATCAATATTGTCTTCGCTAATGAGAGCTTTTGATGAATGGCAGAGTCAATACAGTTTGCTCTCACCACTCTAACTGTGGCTCTTGCTCCTTTATCAAAAGCAAAGTTGAATGCTTATTGTAAAGGCAACCGATTTATAACCGACCGTTTCAATTGTAGTTAAAGGTAATTACCGAGAGAAGACAACACATTTCTGAAGTAAAGTAAAATGTTACTTTTATGGTCTTAAATTGATACCAATTCAATAACCTTTTAGATACTTTACGTTTACTTTACATACTTTACAATTGCACTATTTTATTATATTCTATTTAAAGGGGAACCACACACCCAGTTTGTGCTGATCTCAACCTACCTACTAGCTAGTGGGTGTCCAACTGCTACAGTGTAAGATGACCAGGGTGGATAAGTGCGAGCATAGAGACAAACAACTAGCATGCCATATCCTATATCTGTATTTCCACAGATAAAAACATGCCTCTGTATCTATTCCTGATCTCACAAACACACACACGCTTGTGCACACGTGCAAAGCAAAACGCTTTCATTTTCAAATGGAGCCATGTCTTAGTACAGCACACAGAACTAAAGAAGCAAAGTGGAATAGCATTTTCTTGACACGCAGAGCTGTTCCATTTCAGGTGCAGCCTGAAAGAACTTTTTTTCTCATCACAATTTCATCTTTCAGTGCTTAACAAAGCATACATCCTCTGTGGTTGAAAGGGTCCATAGAGATGCAAATTGCTGTCTCTGGCTTACAAAAGAATGGCGTGGTGCTTCCATGTAGCACTCTGCCTCTTGCCTATCTAAGTGCTGACACACTTAAAGATCCCAGTTAGTTTTTTGTTTTTTTTTGTAGACTGCGTTTTTCGTGTGCATTCAATGGATCATCGCCTGTCAATCACAAATGAAAGGCGTTCAAGTGTGAGCAGTACCATTTCTTACAATTCCACATATAACACGGAAACGGCGTTTATGTCTGTTTGTGTAATTGCAACCACTAATGTAATTTGTTGCTGTTCTAGCGCAAACTCAGAACAACTTTGAATTTCTATATATCTTCTCTCTTGACCGGAAACGGGGACGGAGTTTGCTGAACACTGCTTTGCTTTACATTCATCCAATTACGCACATTCACGACTGTGCGCCGCTCAGCACAACCACACCTTTCTACAGTAGATCAACTGGAGTTCTTCTACTTTTGGCCACAGCAGTAATTGGCCGTTAGTGCCTTACATTTGGGGAACTTGACAGCAGGTGTTGAGGTGTTACTTGTACACTTCCCCTGCTGGTCTGGGGATTTTGAACTTTTTAGTCACAAGTCCACATCATTATTCAAATGAAATATGTAGTCTAGTTAAACCGTAAGCGTGAATACCGACACCAAATGTGTAAAGGAGGAATGTGATTATTTAGGGACACATCTAAACATGTATGGTTAAAATATGAGATGTAAACATTTTTGATAACCAATCAGATTACAGTTAATGAACATAAAAATCACTGCAGGATTAGTATCATTGTTCTGAAGTGGACATGTTTTGGGTGATTTTGGGATTGATTTTTGCAGAGTTTTGCCCCGAAAGACGTATTGGAGATCAGCCAACTGAGTCCATTGCACCGCTATAATGAAGCAATTGATGAAGCAATTTGGTCCAAGCCGGTCGGTATGATAGGAAAAAAATGGCTGGAATTATCCTTTAAGAAGAATCTGTTTCATTTCTCAGGTAAATTAGTTGCGTATTAACCACAGTTTGGAGACATAACCTTTAGCTGCTACACAAAAACCTGTGTCAACTATAAAACTACAATTTAAAGAAAAGTTATCTGTAACTACCCAGTATTGCAAGAGTTAGTTAACTGAGAATAATCTTATAATTATGTTATCAAAAAAGAAAACACAAAGTACTGTACTGTATATTTACATACTAAAATCGTGGCCTGGAAAATGTGTTACATGGGTCTTCATTGTGTTTACTATGATGTCAGCAGTAGATTCTCTTCTTCTACATAACACACTAATTGTGGTCATAGGTGCATTATCCCTTATTAGTGTCTCTTGTGTCATAATCCAAGGTGGTCATTCACATAGAGACCTAATTCAGACATTTAGAAGCCTACAAATTGGTAATTAAAGACTTTATAATCATGGGTATGCATTATAATACTACTTTTTAGCTATAAAAAATGTAGCATGGTGACCTGGGAGACCCTCACCGATTCCCCACCCGACCCTGTGGTCATAAAGAGACCAGACTCTCTGACTCTCTGATTAACTAAGCACTAAGTGCCCATCGATGAGATAATCCCCAGACCACGATTTGAAGATTTACATCTCTGGTCCAGTTCTTACCAACATTTGTGTTAGATTTTCCTATTTCTCAGAGTGTCCGGGGGTGGCCATGAATAAAGACACACACACACAACCCTTACCATATAGAATTTGATTGACAAAGATAGATTTTTGTTTGTTTGTTTGTTTGAATAACACACCGGAAACAACATAATGTATTGCTTCAAGGTACCAATTCTGATAGATCATGAAAAGCCTAAATATGGCTGGTGCTAAAATGTGGAACCGTCATAGCCTGCGATGTCAAAATCAAGGTTCAAATCAAGGAAATGAGCGAAAGCATATTTGCCCCAGTGCAGAGATGGGGTGTAAACTGACACCCCTCCTCCGCAGGGAGGATGATACTCCCCAGACTCCTCCAAGTGTTTGGAGAACAAAGGCTTCATTTATTTTTTATATAAATGCACCAATCTGTGTATAATCCTATGTCTATGGACAATATACCCGAGCACACCCACTGTGCTTAGTCCTTGAGTATATTCTTGTGATAATAGGTAGCATGATAAACTATGTATTAAGCTTGTTAATATTTCAAGAAGCCCCTTATTTGGCTGAGGTGGCAAATAAGCTTGTTCAGAATCACTGCACAGTTGAAAATGTCACCTATTCAAATATGTAAACTACAAATGTGTGTGTTAAGCACATCCAAAGTATTAGACACAACTTGTAAATAAGAAGAGAATTAGAGAGAGCAGGGGATCTCCCACGGGACATGAATGTAAGTTCACAGTTAGCTCCTAACCTCCCTCACAATCAAGAGACTACAACTGTTGATTGTACCATTGACGTCTCTCTCTTTCATCCTGACTTGACCGTGATTCCAGTGGGACCGCAAGAGCCTGTTGAGAGTTCCTTTGTGTAGAGAGAACTTCATTGGTTGAGTCGTTTGATATTGCTGTAAAGTGCTTTAAGAGAAATCCTTCTCCACAATGTGTTCAGCTTTGTTTGATGAAGTCAACATAGTTTAGAACTACAACAAACTCTGACGCCAACCGATATCCCGCAAAACGTTTCTACAACGTTTCAGTAATCAATCTAGTTGCAACAGACTACAAGTCTGTGTCTACAGCAGATTGTCTCTCTCCATCAACATCAAGTCTTTGACCGTGCCTCTCTGATCTCCAGCCACATGGATCCAAACAAGAGTGTGAAAAGAGGATTAATAAGTATATCAAAAAAATCTGGACTGACTGGTGTGCAACTTCTGCAACGGATCCTCTTTTACAAAGCAAGATTAACACCACTATGCAATTTGGTGTGCCACCGGATACAATCACCCATGAAAATGGAAGGATCAAATTTATGGCACAAAGAAAGTGCGTCGACCAGAACAGGAAGGGCATCACGCTTACGATTTTTCCGGTAGCAACTAAATCTTGTCTTGTCTGTAAGATACTACTTGTAAATCTTTTGTCGTGCAACAGTGACGTAAAAATAATACCACTACAAACTCAAGAGATCGGCGAAATCAAAATCTCACAGTCTTGTCCATAGCCACTTTAACTATGTCACCATAAGAGTCCCCCCAAATCTGCTGAGTCAACAAAGACTCAGCCCGATCTTAAATTCTAGTCAGGCTGGCAAAATTGATCTTTAAATCGGGTTTAAGGTCATGTCTTGAGAACTTGGCATTAGCAAAATCAGCCAGTAGACCTTTGTGTGCTTTCAGCAAGGATGCAAATTTAACCTCTCCTCAGACAAGGCGCAGAGATAGTGGTCCTCAGCAGTTTGATGAAAGATGACCCCCTCCCCCTTCCTTAGTTTGCGTGACAAGTGGAACGTTCAGTTGTCAGACACTTGATGATGATGACTTTCAGTCCTGACCGGGGCAATAAAGGCTTAAGCTTACAGTTGGTCGATGACGCTAAAGTGGCCTCTATACACTCGCTGTGACACGGAGCTGATGAATGCCTGGAGGTGGTCCGCTCTACTGTTGCTCACTCCTCAACAGTGATCTACAGTATTAGCCAGTATCAGAGGCATGCACCACATTATCAGAATTATCATTATCGGACGTATTTGTAACAATTCGTGTTTAAAAATGCTGCCACTATAATAAAAAAAAAGGTGTGGTCATAGAGTAATTCTCACGTGCCAATTTTCCCAGTAAGGAATATATATTTTGTTTGTCTTCCAAGGCATAGCCTACCAATGGAAGGTGCTACTGTTCAGGTTCTCCATAGTTCCTTGTGTATTGAATGAATGAATGAATGAATGAATGATTCTTTTATTTTGAATGTTTACAAATAAACAAGCGAAAAGGATAGGTTTGAAGCCAAATACACAGAGGCATTGGAACCATGGGTTACTCCTCTAGTTGGAACTGCACAGCTTTTCAATCCGCCTGCTAGGCCATATGGTTCCCTTCATCATAGTAATTCCTTTGTGGCTGTTTACAAATGAAAAGGTGACAGTTAATGGTAAGTCATGTATAAAACAACAGTTCTCTGAAGTCAGGAAATGAGTGCAGCAACTTGAGTCCCCTTTGAAGCTTATTAAGAATGGCTTAAGAGGATGGAGCAAAAGTACTTCATAACAGCGTAGGACTTCCCCTCATGCACTAAACGCTCATTTGTCCTTTTGGCCATAATTGCAAATTAGACTTCAGCACTGGGTTTCTCAAAAGCACACATCTTTAAAGCAATAGCTTCCATGATTTTAAGGAACATTACTTACACCAACTACCATTTATCATATTAACTCTAGAAGTGCCAGAGGACTGGTCATGTGACCACTGTGCATTAAAAAAACAAATCTTAGCATCACATACGTGTGTGCTTGCGACCCTTCCTTGTGTGTAGTTATGACCCGGACTTATCATGAAGTAAATTCAATACATATTACGGCCCAACCACCACTTTTGTGAGTAAGCTTCCTTCTTTTCTTTTTGACATGACTATGCTGACTGACGGCTAACAAGTAAACAAATAATGGCGACACAGTGCACGGACTGAGCGGAACTTCTCTGATAGTTGATAAATAGATGAAAGTGGGTGGTTTATGATATTGCGCTGACACATAAAGACGGTAGGAAAAGCACAGCTTTACAGAATAAATGTTCAACCGTCACCTGGCATGAACACACACTATTGAGTTTTTAACTTCAAGAATACCTTTACAACATAATCTAATGCTACAGAAAACGTAGAAATACACAAGGCAAAAATAGTGGCAAAAACAAATTTGCAATTTTTGCAAAAAACTTTATAGTTTGATAGTTTGATAGTTTATTTAACAAAACTTGTATAGTTGTATATAGTAAGTACCTTGGTATTTTTTTACCTCTTGTCTTCTATTGTATTTTATTGTATTTGTTGTACTTATTGTATTCTTTTTTCTTTTACCTATTGTCTCTGTACCTGCTGCTGTGACACTTTAATTTCCCCCCGGGGATTAATAAAGTAATCTATCTATCTATCTATCAATTAGCATTTTAGAATGATCAGACAAATCATGTCTGATCAAGACCTACTCTCTCTCTCCCCTGTAGCTTGCACCGTGAATGCCACTATAGGGTCCTGTGTGCAAGAAGTGCCATCTAGAGACCATCTACTGTTAGCAGCACTGTCTGTTGATCGGGCAGTTATTTGATTGCCTAACACACTGAATAAGTAGGTACAACTAGCCCGCCACTTCTAGTGTTAATCACAACATAGTATGTACACATACAGGCTTATCTTCATGTTGGTGCATCCTATTGAGATGCTATAACTCATTAACTGATGTACTGTAGCCTAATTGATTTTTTGGACAATCAGCTTGTGTCATATTTAGGGGCAGGATTTTGATTCTACCTGTTTTAAGGACTGATTCTAGATCAACATTATTTTTGAAAATACAGCTGATCCAGAATCAATCCTTGAAAGTCAAACTACTGGCCCTAGTCATATTTCATGTGCACATACTGTATATTAACTATTCACCTTCTCAATGAAGGCCTTGAAGTATGTGTTGTATTTTGTGGTGCAATTTTTAAAAAGAAATGAACAGCTCATGTATTAAACACAGCTCATGTATTAAACACATTTTCAGTGAATATCTGTTGTGCTAGAAATGAGAATGCAAAGATATGGGTTTGTTGAGTTTTATTAATAACATTAATAAACAATAATGCAACCATGTGAGTTGCTTTCAGCTCAGCTTTAGAGAGCAACTCAACAGAAAGGATAGCATAAGCCTTATGACAAGGATACATACTGTAGGTGTGGCCGTGTCAAACAATATGAAGTAAACCTTTAAAAACAAAAATTATGCTCAACCTCTTTCTTTGACCACATGTAAATAAATAGTCTGTGTACAAAACCCTCTTGGTAACTAGCTACTAGTAGTTGCAACTAACTAACTACTAGTACCGCACAAAAGTCAGCAAGTTCTCATTAGAAATATGTCACGTCTGACTTGCTTAAACTTAACGTCACCTGGTGACCTTGGGACTTCTCCCTCAGGGGCAGAGTGCTGCTCACCGAAACACCATTGGCTAGAAGCCTCTGGTTTGGCGTAGGCACCCTTAGAGCGCAGAAGGCAGATTCACTCCAGCTGAGGTGTTGGTGTGCCAGAGCGTGCAATGTCTTTCAGGGTATTACAATTACCTAGCTAACAAAGTGTGGGGGACGTGTCCTCTGTGTCCCCCGCATCTGCTACGAGCCTGTGTAATGCTACTTCTGCTCTCCTCAACGCCCGATTTACAGTCCTATCTCAATGTAATCTTACCATATATACTGTCAAGCGTTCACTCTTCTAATCTACAATATTTCACACAATTGTGGACACTAGAGCGGTGGTTACAATTTGCCACAAAACAATGAACCAAATCGAAAACTGCGCTGTGGCACAAAGCACTGTGTACATATTACCAAGTTAGAGTTTTTCCTTTGTTTTCAAAATGCAAATCCAGCCAGCTCTGTAGTAGCGCCGTTGAGCAGGGGTGGGTCCTCGTTACAGTCACACCTCGTTGCAGTCAGTGCGTGTCAGTGTGTGCGGAGTCGACGGACTTATATGGGCACGCCCCTGCAACCCCCAATGCACATGCAGGTGAAGGCTGTCAATCAAAGGCTAGAGGCGGGCATCAAATCAAACACATCAAACCGTCCATGCAGTGTCAGTTCCATCAATGAAGGAAATTAAGTTTGGAGAAAAGAGCCGGAGAAGCTGCAGCGCACAGGAAACTAAGGGCCACATCATCAAAACGCTTAAGTGCTCTGAGGATTGCAGAGATGGTGGACAAGCTGCAGTGGCTTTTTGTTAAGAAAGGACTGCTGCGCTTGCACCTTGCAATCAATTGAGCCTATTTTGAGGAGAGGGGAGAAAGACCAGGAGGAAAGAAAGAGGTTGAAATAAGGTGATTGGAAGGTACACTGTTAGAAGGCAGGCGTGAGTCGTTCTTGTTTGGTTCCTGCCATGTGCACTGGATTTTAGCTTGCGCATGCTTCTGTTATGCTCTGTTATATAGGACCAACTAAGCAGGCAGGATGATGATGGCTCTATTTTCAGCAGGGCTCTGCCACTATGTGATAAAAATTCCCCATCGTCGTCTTCACCCCCCTGATTTTTAATAACATTACGGTAGATTTTCTGAAAATATATACAGTATATAGTTTTTTGTCATTTTACTGAGCATGTAAACAGCAATGCACTGTAGTATGTTCTATATGTCCTCTCATGGTCATGTTCATACATGAACGTAAACAGCACATCACAAAAGTCAGCACAAATAGTAAACATTCTCTCTGGGTTTGCTCTCATTAACTTTGGCTAACTTCACACATGTCGCCTGTTCATTCAATGGATAAAAAGTGTTCATATCACACCAACACGTCCGAGGGACATACACCAAAGTGTTTCTAAAGTACCAAAAGTTGTAATGTGTTAATTAAAAAATAGATGAAGACAGTGGATTTTGGAGGGGATTAATTTGCCATGTTTCTTGAGAACATGAAGGGGCCTTCTGAAGTGCAGCAGTGTGCCAGTGTTTAATACCCTAAATATCACACCTTATTCTGAGAGCTGACATTTAGCCTCGAAATAGGCATCATTTTGTTTCACTCTAACATTTTGTTTCACTCTCCTGCATTCCCTTTCTTGCCTTGCCTTTCATGCAGAAGGATAATTAAAGTGAAAATTTGGTTTTGCTTTATGCTTAATGTTAGAGCTGTTTTTTGTGAATCGTTAAGCAGCACCACATGACCTTGCAAGAGAAGGTCTTAATTAACACATGTGTTCTGACTGTGGTAGCTCTGTAGAAGACACAATGAGACAGTTTTCAAAAGGTTTGTTTGATGAATGTGTTTATCATTGTATCATCTATTTTATTTTATAGAATTCAAACAACCGTTGGGTAACAGTAGGAACCATGGATCATCAAACAGTGAGTAAACAAAACAAGTATCATGTTGATGATGTCTGCAGCTGCATCTGTGGGCAGCTAGTTTATTTTAAAGGTCAAATATGTCATATTTTCTACTCACTAGAGGGTGCTTGTATTCACTTGTCAACTGAAAACATAAAAAATGCCGGTTTAGACTCAAGCTCACGTTCAGTTTCTCTACCTAAAAACCACCATTTGAAGATGCATTGACTGCACTCAGCCATTTTCATTCACTGAATACACACTGACTGAACTGACAACAGCCAAACTGAGAGATGGCTGTAGGAAGGTGAGGGAGCATTGTCAGTCACACAAAAACACAACAGGTTGTGTTGGGCTATCATTAAAAAAAATGTTGAAATAGGTAATATATGATAGTAATAGGTAATTTTCTTTCAGGAAAAGCAATACTCTTAATCAGCACATTTAAACAATGTCAGCGAATGTCTTATCTTTATTTAATTGCTTGGTTAAGTACAAAAGTTACATATATGACCTTTAAATCATGGAGTAACTTAACACCTAAATGAATGTAAAATCATCAATTTGTCATTAATTTGTATTTTTACTTTTAGACCAATACATTTAATTGATTTATTATATTATGAGCTGATTTGTGGGCGTTCTCAGGTGAAGAAATATATATCTTTAAACAGTTTTGATACTAGACGTACAGTACCAGTCAAAAGTGTGGACACACCTACTCTTTTTCTTTATTTATACTATTTTCTACATTGTAGAACAATACTGAAGACATCAAAACTATGAAATAACACATATGGAATTATGTAGTACACAAAAAAGTGTTAAAAAAAAACAAAATATGTTTCATATTTTAGATTCTTCAAAGTAGTCACTGTTTGCCTTGATGACAGCTCTGCACACTATTGGCTTTATCTTAACGAGCTTCATGAGGTAGTGGTTTCAATTAACAGGTGTGCCTCGTCAAAGTTAATTAGTGGAATGTATTGCCTTCTTAATGCGTTTGAGACCGTCAGCTGTGTTGTGTTGAGGTAGTGTTGCTATACAGTAAATAACCCTATTTGACTAATGTAGTAATCCATATTATGGCAAGAAATGCTCAACTAAGTAAAGAGAAACGACAGTCCATCATTACTTCAAAACATGA
>OMKK01086946.1:0-17701 GCA_900302305.1 Polymixia japonica
GGGAGAAAAAGAGGAGTGAGGTAGGACAGGATGCAGACAGAGTGGGAGGTCATTCACACACGTGTCATGTAAAACAAGTTGGACTGCAGAGCTACACATAAAGAGAGAGACGTCACCGACAGTGAAGGGTGCTTCCAACCCCCCTCAACCTACATTTTAGCATCCATTTTCCAGGGACCCGCATTTTCTGCACTCCACCGTTCTCGGGGCGAGGGATGTGTTGCGTGACCTATATCTCTTCCGGCGCTGGGACAGTCAGCTCCACAGATACAGCCGGGCCTGTCTGGTCTGGGTGTCTGACCTACATCTGCTGTTGCTACCGTGCCTGCGTCAATTAAAACCAGCCAGGCAGCCCTCTGGAGTGTCGCTCAGGATGTGTCATTAACACTACACTGACACCATGCCAGAAATAGATTGCGTGTGGTGACATGCTATGTACTGTGTCACACGCCAGACGTTGTGGGAAAATATCTCATCTGAGCCCACAACAGAGTCGACCTATTAGGAAAAAGCAAGAACGCCTTCCTGAAATTCCGACACACGGAGAAATGTCATCGGTGCAGTATTTGCCCCAAGCAAAGGTGTGGATTCAACATACGTGTACAAGAGACTCCGTCTGATTAACTGTATATGAGAATCATATAGAGGAGCAAATCTGGGTCAGGGTATGGATGGCTTAGGACAGAATTGGTGCAAACTGGTCGGGAGAAGAGCTGAGGTCGAACGAGAGAGGCAACCACGTGCTTCGCGTGCGTTAGATTACCATTTAGATTACACATGAATTACAAAATGAGAGGCGTCCCATCTCCAATGCTTTACTCCTGACTGAGGCTGATATGATGGGACTGTGTGATACCATTTACATAGAGGGCACCTCGTCACCCTGTTTTAGGTCTCCAACGCATGGGATGCAGACTGAATACTGGCTCTCGGTGCAGTGATGTCCCTGTGACTGTGGCCCTTCTATCACCCGACTGGGTGAACTGCCTACTCTCATCTCAGGAAAGCATAAAATATATCCCAGGCAGCAGCAACAGCAGCTGCTCCTCTCCTTTCCCAGGGGACTACACTCAAGGACAAGGGATGACATAAGAAGGCTAGAAAAGAAACCCTCATGAAATATTTAATTCAAGGGTATGGATGGAGACACACTGAATCAGGTAAGTACAGCGTGCAAGCTTATAGTCTATATATTTTCATGCACACACAGTCACTCTCATGCACAACTAAGGTTCAGGGCCTTTAAACCTCCACTTCCTGAGAGCCAAATGGAGATGGAATATTAATGAATGTGGTTGCGCATGATGTTTTAATGGCGTTTTTATTATCACATCAAGCAAGGCCGCGTTATTATAATTTAAATTCTACCTTGTCAAGACACAACAGTATATGCCGAACAGACATTTTCTATGAGTGGACACGCAGAGATGTGGTGTCATCACTGTAGATGTTTATGAACTGATCAGTCAGTCAAATAAACTGACAGATAGGTCGACAGATAGATGGAATAAAGAAAACAAATGAATAAATCAGCACTGCTTTCTCATCAATCGTACCAAAAAGGAGAGATGACTTGGGCAGATGGGACCATTTTAGCCCATGGATGCATTTCAAATTGTAGATGTAGTTTGAAATTGTACGCGTTAGAGATGTATCCCAAACAGATGGATTTATTTCCTTTGTTTCAGCTTTCCCACGCTCCTACCCAACTTCTGTAGTTGCTGTACCTTGAGAGACTCCACCTCGTTCTTGACTCTTTGGTTCTCTGAGTGCAGGTCCCTCATGCGGTGCTCGGCCTGGCCCAGCTGTGCTTCCAGCTCGGCCTCCAGCTCCCTGCTCCCTTCCTGGAACTCCAGCAGCTCCTCCTGAGCCTCCTGGTAGCTTTGGGCAGGGAAAGAGAGAGAGAGGAAATTAGACCAAGCGTCAAAGAGACAGCAAGAGAGCAATACATAGGCAAACCACTGAGAGACCACAGAGAGAGAGGGCGCATTCGTCAGCGAGTATCAACTAGTAGCTCGGTCACCACTAACAGGGAAGAGGGCATTACATTTGGCATTCTCATGGAGATTTTGCCCTTTCTTTGGCCATCAGAGCCCTTGTCTACATTCAAAGCAACTTGATATTTACGATTCCTGTCACCTTTGCTGACACAGAATGTAGATGGGTGGTTTAGAGGATTTAGTTAAGTGTGGATTTTCACAATCTGTTAGGATTTTCGTAGTTTTATAATCTGCACATGGCTTAGCAGGGAGCAGGCTATGCCTTCTACTGGACCACAAAATATCAAGAGAAAAAAATAGATGCTTTAAAGCTTCTCAGAGTATATTTAACAATATGATAAAACTACTTCACTGTAAGCTGTCAAGTGAAGTCGACGTAGTTCTGCCTTTTCAGGACATTCACGCGTTGCAGTTAAATAATCATGTGTGTTTGGTCCATCCGTTACAGTGATGGATATGTTTTGCGGGATGCCATCCTGTCACAAAGCACACTAATGTGCGGAATAATGCCCTCTGCAATAATTCCTAAGCTTTTCCTGTTTACTGGACAGTAACAGGAACCAGCTTAGCATGATTTATCAGGCAGGATACAGGCATTTTACTTGATATTTATTGTTTATGAAAATTGATGTGTAATCTTTCTTTCCAAGAATTTTTTTTAAATACAATCACAAAGAGCTGATTAAGTTAGGCAACCTAGACTGAGGACTACAGGTCAGGTCAGTGTTTTTGTACACGTTCACACACTTTGTCTGAGGAAACCGACTATGCAATAGTCAAGCACATGTAAATTCATTACAGCCTTGTGTATCTGAACCAGAAGCTCACCCAGAATAATTTTACTTTAAACTTTAAACACGTGTACCAAATTTCATGCAGATGTATCAACAAGATTGATATTTAAAAAAAAATTTTTAAACTCAATTCATCTGTTCAGTTAGGCTGGTCGGTTTCAGAGGCCTTAAATTTAGATGAATGAGGTTCTATAGCATTACATAAAAGCCACCTCCGGAGAGGGTGGCTGGTCACTGGCCAGCTTTAGCCAATAGTGGTTGTTATGCAAGTGTCTTTCGATATGGCCAAAGATGAAAACAGACACATACACACACACACACACACACACACAAACACACACAAGCCTGTCTAAATATGTCAGCTGGAGCAACCGGGGCCATGGTAAGCTACCAGCATGTGACCAGAGGGGGTTGGGAGGTCATGGAGCCACGAAATCCATTCAACACTTTGTTGTTACCCAACAGGAGGGGCAGTGAATGCACTTTAAACCCAGGAGGACATCTCTTCCTACACCTGCAGTTTGTTTAAACAAAGCCCCATCTGCCCTTTGAACTTTAGTTGGCCGCATAAACCACTGGCCTTATATCTCTTTGCTGTCACGAAACCTGAGCATCCTCTTTGCTTGTATTAGCCTGGGCTCAAAATAATCCTATGCAACAGAAAACATGTTTGGAGGAAATCCTCAGGCACTTGGAGGAATTTTTCTGACGTCAAAAAAATCCATGTCTGTAAAGGGTCTTCCCTGCCTGTTAAACATTTGGGTGGTCCACCTATGCTGATAACCTATACGATAACAAGAAATATGCAATACATTTTCTCTCTTTTCCACGAATAAGGATTTTGAGTGAATTCCAGTAGTGCCTATTCCTTGCCTATGGGTTCCAAATGCTAGTGCAAAATAGCCCTTAGATTTGCTATTAAATGTCAGGATCTTAAGAGTCTTAAAGCCATTTATCTACTTCACGCCCAGACCACAAATATTACTACAGCCTTCACCTCTCTAAAACCAAAGAAAAATCCTGATATGACAAGATTCAAATTTTATAATCAAAGATGTGATTGTAAGCGAAGTTACCCAAGTTACCTAATTTAAATATACCACACCACTCACACAAAGGATGTGGTCTTGATCTCCCTTGACTTTAAAAGAAGGCTAAATGTCCAGAGACTCTTACATAACTGAGTATAAGCCTAAGCCTGTTTCCTCTAGCGTTGGGTGTGTCGTCCACTGAGATTTTATCAGCGGCTCTTTGTCTCTATCAAACACCATGCTGTGAGACCTTGGTGCTGATAGAGGAATAGCCTGGCACAGCTAATTTTAGCGTTCTTAAGACTGCACAGCTCCAACAACAAGCAATGACAATAGGAGAACCCAACACCACCATTACATAACCCAATTCAAAGGCAAACGGGCAGAGAGACGTGAAAGCCTCTTATGTTGAACATGCAACAAGATCTGTCCGTTTAAAAAAACAAAAACAAAAAAACGTACAAGAAGAAAAGTTTTCAAAGAAACTCTCACTACTGGTTAGACATAAGGCTTTTTCATAAGGTGTAACTGGAGCTGCCATTACTGCTCCTTAATTGAAAGAAAGAAAGGACGTGGGTGACTGAAACCCACCGACAAGACTAGCAGGTGAAGCGCACCCATGGACATGGAGCGACTAGTCGGATCTGGTTATTTTCAAGTACACGTTACTGAAGAGCTGAGACAATGACACAGCTCAAGTGAAAGTGTTTCGTGCCCCTTACCTACCTTTTCTTGTACTTGAGGGCAAGCGCCTTCCAGAAGTCAACTTCCTCATCTTTTGAGGAGAATTTTGGTAGCATGTCTGTTTCCATGGCAAATAAATCTGAGAGAGAGAGAGAGAGAGAGAGAGAGAGAGAGAGAGAGAGAGAGAGAGAGAGAAGAGTAATTACTACAAGATGAAAATATAGATTAGACGACAGGGCACCACTGCCGTTTGTATGACAGAGAACATGCTACATTCAGGAAAACTCATGTGCCTCGCCACCAGTCAATAGAGCGTCTTCATCTTGGACAACACATTTCTTTTTAAACTCGGAGGGCCGTACAGCCTACATTTTAGACAGAGACGACACAGTTTTGAGCTTCATCAATGACAGCAAAAAGTTTACTTTTGAGGTCTGTATGTTGTTGTTTTTTGGTGCGCTCTTAGCCTCGCCTCCGAGCCTGCAATCTTGTTTCGTCAATAACAAGAGAAGCATCGACTAGAGGGGGTAACATCAAGCCTCATTAAGTCAGAGGAAGCCTTTCAGATCAATGATTTAAACCACAGCTGGGAATTAATCACCCCTCTAGAGTCCCACAATTTCAAACACTAAGGATTACACAGAGAACTGTGTCCTCTTCGGCAAACAGCACAACATCCATGTTTCTTTAATGGGCTGTAAAACCAGCCTGGATGGCTATATATAGAAAAACAAAACAAAAACAAAAAGAAACAACATAACTACTGAGACGCGAGAACTTATTGTTGCTGAGACATCTCTTACAATACTGGGTAGGCCTAGATACTAGAGGTGAACTGATAAAAAAAAGAGACATTCCTATAGTTCCCAGGGGTAACATTGTGGCCAGGAGTGCCATTTATCACAGTGACTCATAATTAGACAGAGAAGTCTGGAGGTAAACCCCTGCATACCAAAACAGTTCTGAGCAGGGGCCAATGGGAATAAAGCCAAGGCCTAAATGACAACCTAGTATATCTTAAGAAAGCTGTTGTCATATTGCTTCACCGCTTCACAAAAGAGCAGCTAGCTAACATAGTAGTAGTAACATTCATCCTGACACAGGTGCATGCCAGGCACAAAAAGGCTTAAAGATTGATTATTCTAGCCATTTTCGACCTGGACCTCATTTCCCTATCTATCATAGCGAATCGGCTCTGGCCAAAACTTAATCTATTGCTTCGTTATAACGGTAGTTACAGTCTTGAGTTGGCTCGGGTTGCTAGTCTCCAATACCATCTTTCGGGGCAATGAGACAAAAATCCCAAAACATGTCCTTTTCAAAACAGTATCCTGCAGTGATACAAGTCTGTAAATTATAGATATTATTATTAAAAAATATCTCAAGACATGCCTGTTTTGGTACAGTTTTGATGCTAATTTGGCCATTGCCTCATCATTTCCTTGTTTCTCTTTGCTGGCCACTGGTATGCATGCACCAGGAGAATGGCTAAGACAATTAAGGCTGTAATAAACAGGCATGTCTTTTTTAATAACATCTGTTGTGATTTTGGGTGATTATTGTGGAGTCTTACTGCCCTGAAGCACAATATCGGAGACTTGCGGTCCCAGACAAGGTCCCAGAGTCCATAAGTACCGCTATAATGAAGCAACTGATTAAATTTTGGTCAGAGACAATCAGTATGATAGGAAAAGACAGGGAAATGAGGTCCAGGTCAAACAATGGTTGTTTATTATTATCCTTTAAAGCCTGTAAAACAACAGTACACTCCAAAAACTCCTTTTATTTAACACAAGAAGACGTTTCTGCACTACTTGGCCTTCATCAATTCTCATGTAGCCTACGGGTTACATTGCACTAAAGTTCAAGTCAAAGCAAAGGTTATGTAAGGCGAGTTGCCTTATACAACCTTATATAGGCTTGTTCACTTTGACATGACACTACCAAATGGCCAAGGCCTATTCTGTGGTCAAACCTAATAAAAACACTTCTGACAGAAGTATAGATTTTAAATTCAGTTGTAAACTACTCAGCCACTAGTATTTACAGATATCAGTGTACAGCACCATGCTCTGTGTTACCCCAATGGGCAGTTTCAAGCTAGTCTGTAATCTACAAGTGTAACAGCAGACTGCAGCTGACCCAAGCTTGATGTGATTCAGCTTGATGTGATTCAAACATCTCCACTGCACTTGTTCTTTTGAAAAAAACCAAAGTCAACCGAATCAGGAAGAAACTGTTGGCATTGATTGGTACAGGCACACACCCAAGTGTCAGATAACACCAAAGTACACTGGACGCACCCTTTATAAAAGAGCACTGGACACATAGAACCCATTAAAACAACTTAGATGATAAAATGATAATCAATGAAAACTGTAAGAGTGAAGCGTTGAATCAAATGAGAGATTGTAAGACCGGAGACAGAGAAAAGAGAGAGGGACAAGGTCAATAGAAGCTTCTGGTGTTGTGAACAGATGCTCTCTTGCATGGAGACAGTAAATAATACTTCCCTTCAGCATCAAGTTGAACAGAGATGTGTCCACTTGACATGCCACAAAACACGAGCAACCAACAAGGGACGGGTCTTAAGAAATATTCAATTGTAAGGAGATCTTGGAATTAAAAAAAAACTCAACCTGAAAGCAGAAATCCTAGAGGCTAAGAAGAAAGGATCCCTCTGGTTACCACATAGGTCTGATCTAACCAAAGCCTACAAGTCTATGACACTATGTTGCACTGCAAAACCATATGACACAGCATAGTAGGAATATTTATGCAATAGGAATATTTATAGGAATATTTATACAGGCTACTGAGTCAAGAATGACAATAGTGAAAACAAATTTCAACAAATTTCATTTAAAAACTCAAAGCCCAGTCAATGAAGCAAATCTTAGAAGTGCTAGTTACCAATAATGCAATTGAATGTAGGCTAACCTAATGCTGAGGAATTCTGGTGTCGATGTGGCAAAGCGTGGTTCATTTGGCACCTGTTTTACCTCAAAGGCCACTTGTGTCACAGATTACCCATTGATGTCCAGAAGATCTTTACAAGATTGAAAGGCAAGGCTAAACTGTCATCGTTACAAGGTTTTAATCCCAGGGGTGATACTGCCAGGATGAAAACTGACATAAGGTAAATGACGACCTCCTTGTATGCCTCCATCTGGCATTAACAACAACAATCACGCTATTCACATTGGCGTGGTGGGTAATAAACAAAAACAAAAATGCTGTGATAAGATGTATCAACCACAGTGACATTTAAATAAAACATCAAGTGAATGTGCTAAATCTAATAACCGCCATTGCTGAAAATAAAATTCAAAGCGAAATGCAAGTGTAACCAAAATCACATAAATCAAAGGACTAATAATAGAGATCGATGATTGTTCAGCTGTCAAAAAATGGGTGGGCAAGCCGCGAGCAGACCTCACTACCGACCGAGCAGGTCAACGAGCGAAACGTTTCTCCCATTTCATGACAAAACTGCCAATGATGCGACGATACGCATCTTACATATTAAGTACCTGGACATTTCAATCTCTGCCTCGTCCCAAACGGTGATGTTTTTCAGTCCATTCTCCCTCGTCTCCTCACTGGTCGTTGGAGTAAACAGTTGAAACTAGATGTGCTGCCTCCCTGCTGTCTGCCTGCTCAATGTGCTCAGCTGCTGTCTGTTGCTCCTGCCTGGTCTGTAGGGGGTTTAACCACAAAGAATACAAGTGAAGCGAGAGGCTCCACTTCTGACTACTTCCGTGTTCTCTTAAAATCCCGTTAAACGCTCACTTCACATTCACATTCACATTCACATTCGGGGCATTGTCCTTTTTTGCGAGGGCCTTTTTTTATTTAGCCAAACAGCGTAATGTTTAAGGTATTGGGAAGCTACTGATAGACGTCTTTACATTATTTAAAGACCTTTATTTAGCAGCTGTTCCTTTTCGCACATGCGTAGTATGATGCTGTACAACGTCAGTATTGAATTTTCATGAGGTTCTTACATAAATTACTTACTATACGTATCATCTATGGCTACCATGCTAAATGGCTAACATGAATATTAATGAACATTTTAATTTCAGACAGATGCATGCGTGTGCGAAATGATTTCCCGACCTACGCTCCACCATTTATGGTTTCCGTAGGCTGAATGGCGTATGAAGCATCTTGATTCAAGGCAAACACAGGAAAGGTCTCACACAGGCCCAGGCGCTGGCTGCGCGTATGTGCAGTTATCTCTTATCTGGACTATTGGTAGTTTGGCATCACCTGGTGGTCGTTAATTGTAACAGAACAGTTTGATAGTATGCAAGGGCACTCAGTACACATAAAAATGATTGATCACTTATTTAGTTGATGATGACTTTACTTCATGCGATCTCAAGGAATACATTGTTTAGGATAAATAGTTCGTATATTATAGCTGAATATATATTATTCTAGATGCAAAATATACGCATAATGTTACTATAGCCCCGCCTATTTGTACCCTTCACTGAACTTGTTGCCTGGAAACAAACCCCAAACATCCCTGCCAATCATGGCTTCCAGATCGCAGAGAGTTGATAATGGTCCTTTAAAATCTTGGAACTCGACCTTCCAAGACAGAGTCTCACTGTTTGAAGAGTCTTACAGGAGAATGAGAAAGGTTTGTATTGGACCCTTTTGATGCTGTGCTTGCCGGATAGCTATCAGCTTATCAGAGAATGATGAGCGAGATCTCTGACTGTACCACAGATGAGAGAAAAAAATGTTAAATTTGGCCCAAGAACTATGTTTGCCAGCTTATTTCCAGTAGATCTCTTGATTGTATCAGATGCTGCTTTTTTGTGGAACATTGTGACAGTATACCTAAATATGTCTTGAATGCAATCTATTAGCATGGAATGTGACAATAACAAACTGCACAATAATAACATACAAGTCTGCATACAAGCCTGCATACAAGCCTGCAATGAATACAAGTTGGCATGGCAAGGTTTTACACTCATTTACAACAAGACTTCCAGCTTTCATATTTAAATGAGAGCTACTTTTCTGTTAGAGAGGAATGTGATTCGTTGTCATAGAGACATCCCTTTTTGACTGCCAATCTGGTAAATAAACACAATACTAAGAGAGAGGCTGCCATACAGTTTGACAATTAGCATGGATTCCAAAGGTTTTCAGACTGCAACCTAAATAAGAAATGTATTACCCTTAGCCTTGTCACATGGGAGCCCACCAGCAAAGGGATGAGAAACCATTTTGGGTGTCTTAACCCTAGTTTCAGAGACTAGGAAATAGAATTTACCAAGATTATCTGGATAGGGTGTCCTTAAATATCCTTGGCACTGCCTAAACCCACAGCACTCCCTCCTTCCACCTGACAACATCACCTGCAAATCAGGGCTCTCCTGGGATTGGGTCTCGCTGTTTATCACGAGTATCTGTAATTGCATCAGAGTGCAGTAGGCTTGGTTTTATAGCATCGGGGTAAACAATGGCACGTCTCCAGGATATAGGCTTCTATGAAAGAGGTAAACACTGAGTGAAAGCTGTCTGCCAGTGCCAGTGCCGCTCTTGGGTCACTCATTCAGTACTTGAGTGTGATAAAGAGAAAGACGAAGAGAGATAGAAAGAGAGAGAGAGATGGAGAAATACAGTTTGCAGAGTTTTCTGCCCCTGAAAGTAGAGGAAGAAAAGGAGGAAGAGTCTGGGACTAGTTTATTTCACCTGCGTCTGGCACAGAGAAAGCTGACACACCCACAAGAAGATATGGTTTGTGTGATTGTTCATAAGAGGAAAGAAGACTACCTTAAGTTGTGTTTACTAGAAAATGTCAAATTTTATTTTGTGAGCTGAGCAATACCTTTTACTTCCATGAAACAATGGAAAATATGATGGTCCTTTGGTGATAGGTGTTTATATTATATTTGACAAATGATATTGATGGTGTGGTATGGTGTTGGTACTGTGTGATCATGCTATGCAAAATATAGGAAACAAATACAATGTTCTATGTGTAAACTACCTCTCTTTGTGCTTGTGTGCGTGCATGTGTGTGTACATACGTGTATTGTGTGTTGTACAATCAACCTATCCAACTAGACATAAAGGTCTGTCATTTATCTATTCCTAATCCTTGTTCTTGCACTTGGCAGGTCCTCTAATACCCTTTCTCTCGCTCTCTCCAGAAGTTCCTGTTACACCGGCTGATAGTCATTGCAGCTCTCCCCCAGGAACTTGCCGACAGGAGAGACCTGGGAGGTCAGCCAACCGTTACTGTAGAACAGCATTTAAGAGCTATTAGGACTGAGAGCACAGACATTCCATAGCAGATTACAAGGCCTTACCGTTTCACTGACAAGAGGTCCCACCACTCCCATCAATGACAACGCACCTTTTAAACTGGTTTGTGGGGTCGACCAATTCGATCAATCAATTAGTCAAGGGAGATGCCATCATCTTGGATAGTAAAATGTTTTATATGCACCCCAGTTGTCAACAATAGATTTCAGGAAAGTATATGGAGAAACAGCAATTTACTTTCAATTTACTAATTGAACTTGATTTCTATTCACTAACAGTTCCTAACCCCTTTTATACTATGCTTTCACAAAGTAAAGAGTGAATTGCAAAAAATTTTGTTTAACAGTTGCCATCGGCACAATGAAAGGCTTCTTGTGTTACTTCAACTGTCTATAACTTTAACTGTCTGTTACTTTAACTGTCTAACTGTCTCGCCTGGTCTTGATGGTTTTATAGCTTTCACACCTTTACACGAGCGGTTTCCTGGTGTCATAAGGAATTCTCTCACAAAAGAACCCAGTAGAAAGCTAACAACAAATGCACTGGGAAAGGCATGTTGGTAATGGACACATATAGGCTTTCATTTATCTACAGTATAGGCTGTTCAGTGTGTCTGTCTTCTGTACTCTCCTGGCTCGTGAAAGCTGATGAATGTTGGCTATTTTTGTGCAGCGCATTACGAGGAGCTCAACCTCCACTTACAGAGGCAATACCAAGTGGAGAGTATCACAGGTCTGCTTTTAATCTATCCATCCTGCATGCTTCACATCATTGAGGTAAGTTTGATCACACAGCACCTGTTCATAGGATCCATCTATGATAAAGGCTCATGATGTGACGTCTCTTTTTTGAAATGTGCTGTCTGGTTCTCTTCTAGTCCTCCAGTGAGGTTCTGGTTTCTCTTTTGCAAAACCTTAAAGACATGCAGGAACGGACAGACTGGTAAAGCCCCTCTCTTGTACTGGAGATGAATACAAAAATGATGTGATGTGATATTATGTGATGTGTTTGGTTCAATAGGACATATAACAATATACTATACAATACCATGCAATGTTTACCAAATGACTCGTGGAAATTCATGTTGCAAAGCCTGTACATAAAGCACATGTGCTGCAGTCTGTTTGGCATAGGCTGTAATTATGATAATGTGTGTACGGCATCAGCACCAGTACTTCTGATGAAGTGTACACAATAGCTATGAATAGTGTCTTAGCCTGTTGTCTTGAAGTTGTCATGGTCTTTATCTGTAGTGTTTTGAAAGGACTGTCTGCACTGTCTGGAAATAGCTTTCTAAAGCTTTCAATGCACAGCAGCAGTCCTAAATGTTTTATTACTGCCGCTGGGCATTGAAATCTTTAATGACTGATGATTATTTACTATGATTGAGGACATGCCTTTAAAATTGCTCTCCACAAAGCTTTTCACCTCTCAACATGGTTCTTGAACTGAGATTGGGAGCCTAGATATCAAAATTTCTCATCTGGGTCCTGGGCTGAGAAAATCCTAGATCCTGGGCTCTGACGTTTTGGGGTTGAGTATCAAATTCAATAATCTTTTTCCCAGAAAGAAGTCAAGATAGAGAGTGATACATATGGATATTTTTGAAGTGAAGATCTGAAGTTGAAGGTGCTCTTTGATGTGGGGTTGGTGCATCAAAAGAGGAAAACAAAACCAAGGCGTTCTTCATGGATAAAGTTAAAAAGCCTTTAATCCATCGGTTTGTTCAATGAACAAGGTAAAAACTTTAAAAATTCTGACAGGTTTCGGCCTTAGCCTTCATCAGGGATCACAGCAGAACAAACAAAACACCAAACAATTCCATTTTCACACATAATGTGGCTGTCACATAATATATAGAGGCGTGGTCATATCCCATTGATCAAACAGTGCAATCGTTATATGTATGCATAGAAATACCCAACAATATAAATATCAACAAAAAACATAGGCGATATACACATTATCAAAAGCAGTGATAAGTAATAATGAAAATAGCCTATAAAATGTCAAAATGTATAAAATGAGTAAGTCACTTGGTTGGACACCAGATGGCCTTGGTGACACCATCACCTGAAATAATGAATGAAAGACAAAAGGGACATAAAGATATATAATTCATAAATATGGAGTAAAATCCAAGTCTTCATTCATACCCAGGTAACTACGAGTCACACTACGAGCCTGGAGTTTAAATATCCAGCAGCTTTCTGTCTGATTGAGTCTCTTTCCTCGATCCTTCCTGATGGAGGCAGGGATATGGTCAATGCCAGTAGCTCGGAGGGTGGAAGGGTTACTTTGGTGTCAGGACTTATAATGTCTAGTCTTCATTATCTACATGAAAGCTGCTGGATAACTCCAGGCTTGTAGTTAGCCAGGTTTGAATGAAGACTTGGATTTTTTGGATTTTTTTTTAATACTGACTATTTTCATTATTATTATGTGTTACTGCTTTTCATGTTGTGAAAAGCCTATGTCTTTTTGTTGATATTTGTATTGATAAGCTGGGTATTTATATACGTGCATATAACAATGCCACTCATAATAGAATGTGGTTTGATCAATGGGATATGACCACACCTCTATATATTATATGTTCTGCTATGATCCCTGATGAAGGCTAAAGCTGAAATGCGTCAGAGGTTTTTACCTTGTTCATTGAACAAGCTAATGGATTAAAGGCTTTTTAACTTTATTCATGAAGAGAGTCTTGGTTTTGTTTTCCTCTTTTAATTTTTTCCCCCCATTTGTAGTATCTTGGTGGAGGCTCCCAGGGTTCTGCTCATGTCACATGACCTTCCAAGCAGACTCTTCCAGCAGTGGAGCTACAAGGTTGGCTTATTGTCGTCAGTTTTGATACTTTAATATGAAGAGCATATATTTTACTGATGAATAAAGTGGTAGATAGATAGATAGATAGATAGATAGATAGATAGATAGATAGATAGATAGATAGATAGATACAGTAGATAGATAGACTGATGCTGAGTGACTGACTGACTGACTGACTGACTGACTGACTGATTGATTAATTGATTGATTTTTTGTGTATTTTGTGTATTTATTGTACTATATGCACTTTCATGTTCAACTGTATCGTGTTGTTTTGTTCTCTGTTTTTTGTTTGTGCCTTTTTATGTGTTGTGTTTGTCCTGACTATGGTGCGTCTTAGGTGTGTTGCACTTGTGTTGATTGTGGACTGTGTATTCTGCTGTGTTCATGTTTGGTGTCGGAGGACTGCAGATGGAAATTAGCTTCTAGCTAAATCTGGTGCAACCATCTCTTTGTTTTTTAAACAACCAATGTACTTGCACACTGTTCTTTTTATAAACTAAATAAATAAATAAATTGACTGATTGATTGATTGATTGATTGATTGATTGAAGGTGCTGAACGTGCAGGCCAGGACACTTGGGGAGGAGTCTGAGGACGAGACTACAGAGACTCTGGTTTCCCGAGTCTTGTCGATTCTCCTGAAGCTGGGCAACCATCCTGAAATAATCAAGAAGGTTTGTTTGTTTTTCATAGGGATCATACTGTAGACAAGAACACAACCTCTTTGCCATCCAGACACTTATAGTGTTGGAAGAATTTATGCAAGAATTTATGTTAGCATATCTGTCTACCTGAGCTTAGACATGTTTTTTATGTTTATATAATTCTAACCACAATATTTGTATAATCTTTATATCTTGTGATCCAAGACTCAAAGGCTGAATTTACACAGGTGCAAAGTTCCCATATTTAATCTCTTTTGGCACAGATCAGATTCTCTCATGGCTATGTAAACAAGGAGAAACCATTTGGAATCTCCCTTTTCTCTTTTTTGAATAACCATAAAAAGATTATATCTGCTTCACAAAAATAGATAAAAATAAGATTGTTTCTTTCTTCTTGTGTAAATGCATTTTAAGACTCTTCCTGGGTCAGTGCTGGATGGGGCTCCAGAACTGATTGTCCCTCAGGAAGTACTAGTCTGGCTGTTGTCTAGAAAAGAGCTGCTGAGCCCACAGCAGTACCTGCAGACCTACCACTCTGCCCTCAACGTGCTCATGCACTCTGGTAAGAGGAAATTCTAGAACGGGTCCCCTCACTGAGAAAGGATTTCAGTGGAAATAACCATCAGCTAGTTAAAAGGTGTCACTAAATGGCACACAATTAATCTTAAAAGAATAGATACACTGTATGTATGATGCCTTCATGATATGCTGTATGTGTCACAATGTACTGTATGTTGTACATTCTGATTGCTTTCAAGGACACGTGTTTGGAAGCAGCAGTCCTACCACAGTTTAATATTTTGACCAAAAAGTCAAAGGTATGGGTCTATCGACATGTCTCCTCTACCTCCCAACACACGAAAACGTATTGAATCATTTGTTGCATGAGGCCTCTGATTGTAGGACTCTGTTTAAGTATCAGTATTGCCTTTGTTAAATAGTGCAGGGCAGATTTAACTTGTAAATCAAAATCTAATCAAACAAATTGTTTCTCTGCAGACTGTCTGGCCATCACCAAAGCCCCTCAGATGAGTTATGGCTTCGTATGAAAGACAGATGTGATTCAACTAGTGCCTCACTTGTGTTAGAGTATATAGCTGGTATTTTGTTTGTTTTTGTGTGTAGTCCATGGTGACTTTTTCTGTATTGTCTTGTAAATCCATGCTATTTTTATTTGCCTGTGTTTGTGATGTAAGGTTAAGCATCAGTCATTTTTTTTACACTCTCAATACCAAATCCCCCAATTAAACGGTTTATAAAAAAAACACAGAAAATCAAACTAATATAAAAAACATTTTTTTAATAGTTTCGACATTCTGATGAGGATTATTTTTGATCTTACAGTACACGGTGCGTTCCATTTGGTGACTGAGAGAGAGAGAGCATGTCCAAGGAAAGGCATTGGCTCTCCACTCCATACTTCAAAGAGGGATCACAATGTTGCCACATTTTGACACAAAGGGCCTGTAAGTCCGAAAATACCCTTTGATCACTCATTCATTCCCTTTATTTTGGCTCCCATTAATCGGAACATAGACTATGCAAAAGAGATGTATGAAGATGTACTTGTTTAGCAAACAATAGCCGCATACACCCCAGTGCAATCTACAGACACTTAATGGGTCAAATTGAACCTTTGTATGCCACAATTTTTCTCGCTTGGCAGGAAAGTCAACAGAGGTCAACAGAGGTCAAACCATGGTTTTAGGTTGAATTTAGAGGACTTGTTCCATCATATTTCAGTTCACTGACCAGACAAATTACAACTGCACTATTCTTGTCACAACCAGTCATTAACTCATGCTCTTCTAGTATGTCAGCTGAAATGTTTCCATTTTCTGGCAGTGGGCTACAGTTTGAGTAGGGTGTGGTTTTCTCATATGCTACAGGTAAGAAAGATTGTGTAGCATTTGAAGAGCTACTATATCAATGTAACTAAGAAGATACTTGGTGAAAATGTAAATTGGTCAATGTACAGCATGTGATTGGACTGTGTTGAGCATACTGTGAGCAGAATAGACAGGGAGTTGGAGATTGACATGGGAACTGCAGAAATAGGTCAAGGGCAGCACTGAATTATTATTTCAGTTAGCAAAGCTCTTTGTCTATTCACATATAAAAAATAAATACTAGCACATGTATATAGGACCGAAGATGAAACATATTTCATAGGCATGGTTAAAAAGCATGCTGCTGATTTTCACACATAGGACAATGACTAATCATACTGTAACCCTCCCCAAGACTGGTCACAACACAGTTTATCAAATATCCCTCCACCCTTTATAACTTGAAACTACATCCACAACACACACAATCCCCATTATAACAGCCAATGAGGTGACCACTGGTCACCAGTACATTCCACCTATTCATTTAAAAAGCCTTTCTTTTTGTCTTCATAAGGGCATGCTTACAAAAACTATAATACTGGAAATTGTCTCTGGAATCTCTCACCAATTGTCTCTGTTTGACAGAATTACTGTTAATAAAGTTGTGTTTGAGGAATATGTACAAGCCTTGACCTGAAAAACAACTTCTTCTGTACAGAACAAAGAGCAGCACATTATAATAGACAGGAATCCAGAAAGAGACAGGACAAACCATTCACCTCAGCACAACCAAATTGTTACAACGGCTTTTGTTACAAATTGCTTTGTTGTCTGCATAACTTTTTTCAAGTTGTCAAAATTATAGAGAGTGGTTATAGCATTTCATGTTTTATTGATTCCTCACTGCTGGCAGAATTGATTGAAAGAAGAGACAAAACCCTACATCTAAAAGTGGTAATTGTAGCAAAGATCAAATTATTTTGATATACATCTTCTGATTCTCTAATTTAAGGTTTCAAAGTTTTCTCTAAAAAAACATTCTTGCATTTTAAAATTTTTAAATTGCGATATTTTTGTTCTGGATTTGTTTTGAAAGTATTGGATTATTGCTTTGAAAAGGAGGATATTATGACCTGTTTCTAAAATGGGGAACATTACTGTGTGGCTGCGTATAACAAAATGGCAGTCTTGTTTTTAAACCAACACACTTGGACAGTCTAGATCTTTGTTCTCGGTCAGGTTTGGGGAAGTGAGAGTACTTGCAGTCTGCTGTTTAAGAGTCAAACAAAACATAAGACAGTGATGCAGCAGTTTCCTCACAGAGTTTCTCTTTAAGCTCCAGGGGTTGATGACTCTGCATTACCTGCACTATCAGCATTTCTAATTTAGCAATCCTATAAAAAAGATTAACCTTGAATCTATGTCAGTGGCATTAAAGCTACCATATAAAATTTACTGCTGATAACTGTGAAAAGCCTACTTTTTTGTTTAGTGTGAATCTGGTAAAATTGTGCTAAGACCAGAACACCACAAACATGTCTCTATATATGTAATATTTAGATT
>OMKK01086947.1:0-16386 GCA_900302305.1 Polymixia japonica
CTTTAAGCTTCCATCAAACCACTTTTATCAACACTGTGTTTCTAGTAGAGTCCAGCAGGAGAGACCAGACTCCTCTGTACCCAGTTGGTAAGTGATAGAAAAATGTGTATGTTTAACTGTGTGTGTCTCAAAGCTCGATTCTGGGACTGGGAACAGCAGCCAGGACGGAGACTTAGAAAGATGTCCTTGTAGAGATACCCATGTTAATAACAGCACATACCAGAGACCTGATGACGTTGTTTGCCTGCATGTATAAATACTGTGTTGTGACTTCCTATATTCAATCATTCTTGTATCCACCGTGGTGCTTGTTTGATTCCTTTCTACTAGTAAAAAGCTTAAAAGACTCCAGTGATCTCTGTCGTGTATGCTCCGTCTAAATTAATAATTATATTTTAATTATTCTAACAGTAAGAGTGATCACTGAGCCTATTGACTTTTAAATAAAATGTTTTCTATTGCTAACTATTGAGAAATTGGATATATTTATATCATGATCATAATCAGAGTTGTGAGTTCACGAATAGTGATGTTTATTCTTGACTGTGTGACATTGCATTCATTGACATTGCATTCTTGCTGGCTTTCCACCTTTCCAGTGCTTTGTTTGACCTCATTTTTAACCTTTCTATCCTGCCAGGTACACTGGCACTTCCCCAAAGAGGAAACAGATTTCACGCTGGTACAGGAAGTGGTCAGAGTTGCCAGGTCTCTCCGGGCTCAGTGTGGCATGACCAAAGAAAAACCTGACAGTAAGTCCAAAGTCTATTTACTCAAGTAATAAGGATTCTTTGAAAATTATAACACTATCGTTTATTTACACCAATACACATTTGAAAAGACGAACGACGACCCTCAACCCATGTGGATTTTTATTTGGGCTGCATTTGCTTGATCAGTTTCTCCTTTGATGCATATGTGGTTAACCTGCCATTGCGTCTCCTAAAGTTGACCTGTTGGGTTGGCAACTCCGGTTGAAACCACACACATGCAAGAATTTAAATAATAACCATACATTCACAAATAAGCCAGGTGCATTTAGAGTGATTATTGATGCTTTATTTTTGTCCCCTATAATTTCTGATTCACAAAGTGATTTATTTGTATGTTTTTTTTAAATTTCCCAAAGCTCTGTTCTCACGAGTTCATAGGTTTTCCTCACTTTGTTTCCTCCATGCTTCAGTGTGGGTCGTATGTTCACCCAGCCAAGCAAAGATCCTCCATCACTTTGGCTCAGCTGTACAGACTCTGAGCCGCATCTCCAACCTCCACATCCACTGTCCGCAGGGGGCCGACTGCCCCCTTGCCCTTCCTTCCACTCTCCCGCCTCCTAAAGGAAGTGTTGTCGGCATGGTGGACCACTCATGTCAGCTACACCTTAATGTTCAGGTATTGGTCATGACCTTCTTTCGGCCATGTTTAACTGTACCCTGCAACTGGCTGGAATGTTAATCTGTTTAAATTTTTTCTCCCAGAGTGGAATGAATGTTGACAAACAGATCCTCCAGCTCTCCCAGCGCAAAAAGAAACTTCTCCCCAAGCTGGAGGAGTACCTCTCAAGATCCAGAGTGCCAAACTACCATGAGAAGGTTCCAGAACATGTGAGGCAGGAGAAAGAGAACAAGGTGAATTAAAAAGGCTGAGATCTACTGTATATACAGTAGCTGCTTACTCAACTCTATCCCATAGAGTTAAAAGGTAAACGGTAAAAAATACGGTAAACGGCGATGTGATGAATATGCTCACACACGCTACAATGCAAAAACAGCACTTGCGACTTTGGCACAATGAGGTCAATACTGGAGTTTGCAATTTGATTCCTCATAGTTTGCTGTCATTGTTTGCTATGCAGATACATGTTACAACATATTGTTACTTAACTACACGGCTATCTATTGCTCTATCAATTAGCAGAAAGTGTTAAAATGTTAAAATTACATGTATTTCTGATTTTAATCCATGTTTTTTTCCTTAATTCTTCACACAAATGTCTAAATAGATTTCAGCTTTGGAGCACGAGCTGAAGAACATCGAGGATCAGTTGTTGGCATTGCATGGACTCAGACAGCAGAACTACATTAAATGACAAATGAACTTTCTGTGGATGTGCTGCAGGAGGCAAGATCTGAAAGTGACTAAAATAATGGACTAGTAAATGAGCAAGCCAATACATCTCGACCTTATCTTGATGAACATTTTACTCTGTTGTATGAATCAAGGTTACTACACTGCTTGTTACAAGGTTACTACACTGCTACACTTTTCCATCCTATGGCATAGATAACATACATTGAGAGGAAAATCGATGAGTTTCTAAAAAACAACGTGTTTCTTTAAAAAAAACGTGGGAATGCTTCAATCAGCCACAATTATTTTTAAAGTTAGTCTAGGGGATATGGTTGTTTTGGGCAGCTGCAAAATCTAATGCGGCATGAAGTTGAACCTTCAACTGTTCCTCATCTCCACTGAACATCTCCGTGACGTTTAACTGCAACACATCCCGTTTAAATCTGCAATATCACACTATGGCATTGTTTTATAACATCTTGTATAGCAACAGTTGACAATAGTTTCTGATTCTCTATAATCCGCTTTGTCACCAGGTTGCAATGCAAAGGACAGGGGAGGGGGAAAGGTTGTGTTTGGTTAAAATAGTCAATCCGGAAGTGGATTTTGTCAGTGAAATGGGGAATAGCGTCATCATGCATCATGAGACCCGGTACACACGGTGCTCGGTTGAGGAAAACTGCCACAGATCAGGCAGAGTAAAGGATTTATAACCTCGAAGTGACACTGTCAATGCATAAGCTGATAGTAAACATTGATATAAATGGTGGATGCAGTAAGGTAGCCAGCTAACAGTTTAGGGTAAAGGACAGGGGGCAATGGAAGTAGTGTGACCGATGAGGAGCATCATCAGAGAAATGTGGAGTGAATGTGACAGTGAAAGCGATACAAGGTTGGCTTTACTAGCTAGCTAGCTAGTCCACCTGTACTGGGGTTCATGCAAGCTGTCTTTCAAGATGCAAGCAACACCAATTCCTGCAGAAATGGATGTAAAAGGTGAGTCGGAAAATGTATTCTAGCTGACAAATCCATGTAGCAAGTCAGTGTTATGTTTCTGAGAGCGGTAGCTTAGCTAACGGTACGGTATTTTAGCTATCGAGACAGTAGATGTTCCTGGCTCCCAGAAATCTTTTCAGTAATAACAGTACATTGACAGCTATTTCTCAACTATATTTAGTCTTCTTGTGTTCTGATATAATAACTTGGCTGACGTTAGTTTTGCCGGTAGATAACCTTATAGCAGCTAGTTAGCTAAGCTAAGCTTAGCCATCTTATAAGAAAGGACACCGTTATTGTGAACTACAAGTAAAATCAATTAGTCAACTAGTCTGTTGTTGGCCTGCTTTCTACTTAAATATGTGGTGTTACATCAATTTATTCAATCGTATCGCATCCAATGCGTTATTTGTTAAGTGTCACGTTTGGCTACTCTGAAGTCACTTTCAACTGTCGTTTAATCTTGCAATAATACGATTATTGTGTAAACCAAGGATAGAGCATACGTTTACTAAAACCATGTTACAATAATGATGCCACGTTACATTCCTGGCTGTATGATCCTGAACTGTCCTACCAGTCAGTTACACGTTGGTCTGTTGAAGGGGGGCGGGGAGGGGACGGGGGTAAAGGAGAATAGAGTTTCAACCCTAGTTTAAACTGGCACTGTTTCTCAGAAAGCTCAGGGCAACAATTCCCTCCCACTCTGGTTGTCCTCCCTCCCACTTTCACAGCCTCCTCTTGTCTGTAAGCATATTGTACTATTGGAAAGGAGACAGGAGATCTCTAGGCTGCTCTGTGTTCAGGTAAAGTTATTTTTGCACTGCTTAGACCACAACTGAGTTTCGCCTTTTTGTCATCTTAATCTATTTTATCTAATGACCACAGTCCAGTCTTTTTTTTCTTCTGACTCGAATGTCTGCCTTTTTTCTGCTCACTCTGCAATCTCCAGGACTTCATTCTAAGATGCCTTCTTGTATCTGTCACCCTTATTCTGTCCCCTTTATTCTGTTATGTTGCTTTTCTGCTTACCTAACCTAATAGTGTGCTGCTGAATTGAATTGTGTTCATGTTGTCCTGAATTGTTCCTTCTTTGTCAAGATGGTTATGCAGTTCATCAGCAGTGATTTCACTCTTTTAATTTCATTGAAAGTTGACAGTAATGGGGAGATAAACTATGTTGAGATGTTTAAGTCTACGGAAATGAGTTTGCTATAGCCTAGAGCACAGCAGTTGAGGAGTCAGAGAGCCATTGTTAATCAGGTGGTTTGTGGTTAGTCGTCAAACGTCCATCCTTACGAGATTATTGTAAGCCTATATTTATCAACGGTAATTGGTTTAGTCACTTGTGTTGAAAATCTCCTCTCGAGGAGGTAGTTTAACCTTCGTCAGTCCCCACTCGGTTACTTCTCTCATCCCTTCTTTAGTCTCTAGCAAATAGCACATAATACCTTTATTTTCAGATAGACATTGTAGACAATTGGTCATAGTTTTCCTTATTAAATAGGACTATGCACTGACATTTTGTCTTGAGGGTACATTGTTTCTTTGTTGATCAGGGACGACTGTGTGTCCTCCATTTGATTCGTTGGAAATTGTGTCTAGCTAGGCCTATTTGCTTTTAGGAAACTGGACTTTGACTGTTCAGCAAACTCTCAGGACATGGAAGCAGAAGGTTAATTTAATGATTCAGCCTCCTATGTGGATGTTGCTAATGTGGCCTAGTTTTATTTTTACCAAATAGAGACTGTTCATAAAACAAATCCTGATCCTGTACTAGATCTGGAAAAATGTTGCATACTTAAAGGGAAATTACCCTAAGTTGAGAATTCCCATGTGTTTAGGACAGTTCAATCAATCTTTGTGAACAACTCTCTCCCATAGGTAGAAGCTAGCGAACCAAAACTCCAATCTGTGATACCAACAGCATATGCAGATATTAAATGGGAAACTGACTGCTAGCACACTACTGTTATTCCCGCTATTTATTGTTTCTTTATTATTATTGTCTCAGATTTTTGCAATGTAACTGCTCCTTCATAGTTTGTCGTAGATAGGCCTGTCATGATAACTGCTTTTGTTGGATGATATATTGTCCCAGAAATAATTGCGATAAAAAATATTATTGTCATTTTAAGACCATTTTATACCACTGATATAATGATAACATAATAGCATAATAATGCAAGTACACCCTTTCAAAGAGCAATTAACTTTTAATATTAACATTCAGACATTAGAATTGGAATGTGAAATTTTTTTTAAAACACCCTAAATAAATAAAATATAAATAAAATAAAACCACACAACCAAAACAATAAATAAAATGGACTCTCTGGCTCTGTTAATAAAAATTGCTACTTGTATTGTTAGTTGTATAAGTTAGTTGTATTGCCACTTTTCATTGATACTGTTTTGACAGTCGTTCACGTTAATGGGCTCTGCTCTCTCATTCGCTTAAACCCAAAATGTTCCCACACTGGAGCTGTGGAATGCGGCTTTGAAACCAAGTCCATTTGGACTTATTCTTCCAAACTTTCTAGCTGGAATTATGCAGTCATCGGGAAAAACACATATTAGCCCACAACACATTATCTTCACTTCACCCATCGCTGTTCTTTTTTTCTCATTGAAATGCATTGCGGAATGTTCAGTTAGAGTTGTGGCAGTTGTTTATTTTGAAAATCTACACACAATTTGTAAATTGCCACTACTCCTAGAGTCATTTCAGTATATAGACATCAAAATGTTCAGTAATTTCTGCTGTCACTCACATTTAAATATCTATTTTAGTAGATTATAGTTTTTGAGATACAGCTGTTTGTTTGAAAGTAGTGCTCTCCAATTTAAATACATTGCGGAATGTTCGGAATGCCACTCTAGAGGAAGTTGGTAAATGTGTGAGGCAGGAGGGCAGGAGCCCTTTTCTTATATAAATTGAAGTAGAATAGTACCAAAACTGTCGACTCTATGTCAGCATTGGCTTTGCAAATGTCCAGCTGATTTAAGACAGCGGATGGCGTGTTGAGCCATTTTCAACCCATGAAATGCCAATTTTTATAAATTTGTTGTCAGTGTCAATATTAACACCAGCATTGATATGTTTTAACATAGTACAGTCATATAATATAGTTTACAGCTCAAAAAACACATTTAAGTGTACAGTACCTGTTTGCATTTCAGATGATATCATCATTTTCAAGATGCATGACTGATGAAATGCTTTGTGATTCACTGAAATACATGTGGGGAAGGCGAAATGTATTATGGGGTGCATTTTGTTTTTCAGCACTAGCCCGTCTTAGCCATTAGCCTCTTAGCTTGGCTCATAACCTCCGTGTGGATGGCAAAAAAGTTTCTAAAGTCACGCTTCAGACAGTAACAATGGCTGATGACCTGAGTGTGGGTTTAATTTCCAATTAAGCTACTTCATAGACTTGAACTATATATCTTTCTTTCATAGTCTTTTTTTAACAATTCACTCTAGCTTCACCTTTTAAATATATGGTCGTCACTGACATCCATGGACTTCAACATTACTACTGCTATGGGCTGTTTCAAGGTTATTGTGGTATGTCCTCTTTCATATGGGCTCAAAATGATGTAAATAGGAATGAGACAGCACTTTATGACATATCACATTACCTTGACGACACCAAAACCCACAATTGTGGGTTTGGGACTTTTCATTTTACGTTTTTTCTTCACGGCCAAGGCACTTAAGGGGCCCGACTTGAACGTCTTCCAGGCTCTTGCCTTACAGAGTAGACAAGTTGTAATTAATATAATATCAAATAATTTATTTGTTTTTGTCAAAACAGCATCATTAAGCAAAAATTAAAAGAAATGGTTGATGAATACACTAGGTGTGTAATGTAACCTATGCTTGCATTCCTCTGATTTCATGTGTTTTTTATGTACCATATTTTTTCTTGTAGTTGATCCTTCCATGTTTGTTTACGCTATGAACTGTGGGTAATTCCCTCAGGCAAAGTCTGCAGAAATGCGGACTTACCGAAAGTGTACATAAAGGGCTCAAAAAGTCTGCGAGAGAGCCCTCATGCACTTGACAATTTGACAGTGGGACAGCCCTAAGCCCTCGCAGACTTAGCAGGAATGTGCTCTGTGAATACGTGAGTGTGGACATTGAGATTGGGCCCAACTTACCAACCACATAGCCTTTATTGCTTTGGGTTACGGCAGCTAGCCCACTAACATTTTCTTCAAGAAATGTACGTTATAGTTACTTCATAGGCTAGTTGTGTTAACACAACTATTACCAGAATTGTAATAGGCTACTTACAGTCACCTCATAGAATCCTGAAAAGAAAAGAAACTTTTCCAATTGATCAGTGGGCAGTTGTTATTGACTACAGGAGTAAATGATATACACTTAAAATCATTGGTATTCCCATGTTTAAGATAATCTTCAAGGTTGGTGAGATGGTATCAAGTGGTTGAGGGCTTTCCAGGAAGCTGTGATCTGCTGACATCTTTGTTCACGTCAGCTGTCAGACAAAGCTATTTAGTGATAAAGCTACGTATCACATGGAGAAGGTCAGGAAATCCTGTCAGCCAATCTGGACATTTTTGGGATAAAGGGCTGTTTGTCTCTGCTTCATCTCGAAATATCAAAATGTGTTGAATCTACTTGAATTCACTGCTAATTTCCTCTTTCCTCTTCTCTGTTTTCAGGATGATGGCAAAAGGATAACATCCAAGGAGTCACGTTCCCTCACCCCAAAGTGACCCCCTGTTTTCCTTCTTCTTTTTTTTTTTTTTTATCTTGTCCATACTTCCTCAACCCACTCTCCCTGTTAAACCTCTGAGTCTTCCTGTCCTGGCTCACTGGAGTGCACACATCCAAATGCAAAATCACGTAAAATCATTTTATCCATGCATCTACTTCACACATCTACTTCTCCCTTTGGTACCCTTATGTTATTAAAGCCTAAGACAGGATGGGTCTGAATTGCCTAATGATCGGAATGTGATTGTACATCAACTTCCTGCTCCATGTTTTCATCTCTCCCTCATCTGTGATTGGAACCGGGGTGTGGAAATTTTTGTTACATTTTAGCACTCGTTCCCTACCTCTAGCCTTTTCCTCAACCCCATCCCTTCTTTGGTGTTGTTGGGCCATGGTTCGCAAGAAAGGTTCTCTTATCTTATGTGGAGCTTTCCTGTTTGTTGCCTGGAATGCTTTGCTTTTACTTTATCTTTGGGGGCGTCCTCCAATCGGTCGCCTCGGAGAAGGTGGAGGCGCGGAACCGGGGGGAAAGGAAGAGTGGGGCATGGGTAAAGGAAAAGGAGGTGGGGTCAACCTGGCTGGGGAGGTGATCCGATTGGCAGAGGAAGTTGAGGTTGAGCTTGAGACCCAGAAGAAACTACTCAAGCAGATTGAAAGTCACAGGTCACTGTGGGCACAGCGGAAAGACGTTGGGAAAAGAGAAATGGATGGCATGAAGGATAAGCAGAAGGAGGAGGACAAACAGCCACCAGAGCCTCCTGTTCCTGCAAAAGACAATTTAGATAACAAGGACAAAATTGAAGTGAAAAACACTCAGGAGCTGATTCCTACAGAAGCTCCAGATGCTAAACTGGGCATAGGCATAAAGGAACAGACCATTCCGATCAATAATCTGGAGGTTACTGTCACTAGCCCTCAAGTTGTAATTCCCATTCTGGTTATTGCTTGTGATAGAGTGACAGTCAGAAGGAGCCTGGATAGATTAATACAGTATCGCCCTTCTGTCGAACTCTATCCAATCATAGTTAGCCAGGACTGCGGCCATGCTGAAACGGCCCATGTGATTGGCTCATACGGCGATCAAGTGACACACATCAGCCAACCAGACCTGTCTGACATTAGAGTGCGTCCGGAACACAGGAAGTTCCAGGGGTACTACAAGATTGCTAGGCACTACCGCTGGGCCCTCAACCAGGTGTTCAACACCTTTTCCCAGTCCACTGTAGTCATTGTGGAGGATGACTTGGAGGTGAGTGCTCTGAACAGTTTGAGTTTGGTGCTCTAATCCTTTGTAACAGTGTAATTTATAACAAAGAGGCAATATTTGTAAAAGTCTTTATTTATTATAAAGTGACATTAAGTAAAAGTGACAGAATGATCTACGGGTTAGTGAGGTCATCCCACAACTAGAAGGTCCCAGGATGAGTTCCCAGTGTGGTCATATCCTTGTATCCTTGAGCAAGACACTTATCACCTACCTTCTCTAGGTGGTGTCAAGCAGATGGTTGACCCTGTGTCCCAACCAGGGGGCAAAACAGAATCTTCCATTAATAACGTGTATCAGATTTCAGGGACTTTCTCAAGGCTTGAGTCGTATAGGTGTCTTGAAGAAAAGTTGACTTGTTTTGTGTTGATTCTCTACACTCTTTGCACTCCACAAAATATTATTAAGAGGCTATTAACAACCCCATAATTAATAAGTAATTAGTTTTCTGTCTGCTTACTTCAGACCAAGCCCCACAGCACTGGTATATATGGCATATATGGACTGCTCAGCACTTTCCAACGATTCAAATGGCCTTTTGATGGGGGAAAGGTGTAATTATATCTGGCTTACATTCAAGTTTGTAATGAGAATGACTGGAGAGTTGGTCCTGTAATCTTTCCATATTTGTCCATACATATCCACATAATGTCTTGTTTGGATAAATGTCTGGAAAAACTTGTGACATGCAGGGAACTGGAGCAAAGGAGAGGATGTTTAGTGCAAAGGTGTTATAAAATTATATTAAAAAACACATAGGTTAAATTATCTCAATATCTCAATTTTCACATTTTTATATCATCATTAAAATGTATTGCGATATATCAGAAAACGTGATATATTTTGCCAACTCGTGTGTGTGTGTGTGTGTGTGTGTGTGTGTTAAGTAGGGCCAAGCAGAATGAGTTATTGATAGTTGGGAATGGGAACAGAGAGTAATCCATGTCAAATTCAGGGTGGACTGGTAGCTCTAATCCTAGTTTGCATTTTTCAGATTAGCACATTTATCTGATTAATGGATTAACCAATGTTGACACTCAGCAGAAAGGATGTGAGACATGCAAGACCCCTCCCTACACAAGCTGGAGCAGGAGAAATATATGGCCATCTGTGTGAACATTTGGGAGGGGGGAAATTACTTCGGCAACAGAAATGAGTTACATGAATAATTGCCACCATGATTTTAACCAGCAGCTTTTGGGAGAAACTTTGCTCTCTAAATCAGCCGTTTAGCAAGTGACAGGAACATTTTGCTTAACTTATGTAACTGTTCACTTCTCGTTTCCTGACTTTTTTTTTTTTTTTTTTTAATCCCTTATGACTAAGAGGACTGGTTTCCTCTCTGTTTGCTTTGGCTAATCATTTAAACTGGACAGAACTAAAGTTCATCTTCACTTCCAGCAGATAACACTTAACATTAACATTCCTGTAGATCTGAAAAAGCCAAGTTTAGCCTTGCAAAATGTTCTTTTTGGGGGTTCTGCCCCTGCTCTAGATTCATAAAGGTTGAAAATATAATCAAGTTGTTTATCCTGTAGGCTCTACGCTTGTCAGAGTTGAGCTGGTGCTGGTAAGAGGTTGGCATGTCCTTTTTAAAGGGGTTCATAATAGCTCTCTCTCTCTCTCTCTCTCTCTCTCTCACTCTCTCTCACACACACACACACACACACACAGGTGGCACCTGATTTCTTTGAGTACTTCCGAGCACTCTACCCCATTTTGCACTCTGATCCTACCTTGTGGTGTGTGTCTGCCTGGAACGACAATGGCAGAGATGCTCTGGTGGATCCTGGCAAGGCTGAGCTCCTCTACAGGACAGACTTCTTCCCAGGTCTGGGCTGGATGCTCCTAAAGGAGATGTGGGACGAACTGGAGCCCAAATGGCCTTCTGCATTCTGGGACGACTGGATGCGTCAGCCAGAGCAGCGCAAAGATCGGTCCTGCATCAGACCAGAGATTTCCAGGACTATCACCTTTGGCCGAAAAGGTGTCAGCTTAGGTCAATTTTTTGACCAGTACCTCCGCTACATTAAGCTCAACACTGAATTTGTGCCTTTTACCAAACAGGACTTGTCTTATTTGATAAAGGAGAAGTATGATGAAGGTTTTATTAAAGAGGTTTACAGTGCTCCACAGGTAAAGATTGAGGACCTACAGCAAGGGGGCAGTTTAAAGGGAACAGGTCCATACCGGGTGCAATATTCAAGTCGGGACAGTTTTAAGGTCATGGCTCGTAATTTAGGGGTGATGGATGACTTGAAATCGGGGGTTCCTCGTACAGGCTACAGGGGCATTGTCAGTTTCCTGTCCCGGGGTCGAAGGGTCTTTTTGGCCCCACCAGAGGGGTGGACAAAGTATGACGTCAGCTGGAGCTGAGAGATTGGCTCCAGAGACATTATGATAATGTGAATGGTGTTGAAGAGGGAAGAGAGCCTGTCTGAAGAGGAACACCCTCTCAAACCAAAGAATATAGTTAGTCCCATCGGTAAATGAAGGAACTCAAACAAAACAGAAGAGTCTGAACATTAGTGCTGTTTGGCAAACCATATCTGTTATGAGTGCAGAGCAGACCTTGGGGTGTTTTCATAAAGCTTCTAACAAAAGGAGTGCTGATCAGTGGTTACCAGGTACAGACCAGATACACTTCACGCCATTTTCAGAGTCAAACTTTTCTTAATTATCAGTACTCCTTTTTTTTTTTTTAAGATGATTTATGAATAGGGACCCTAAAATTAATGCAATCTTGGACAAAGGGCACAACACAAGGTGAAACTAGAGATTTATCTCAGAAGTGGCTCTAATAGTGTTACGGTCGCTCTGCTGCTCGAGCTGGTCTTGGAAGGTATATTATTTGTTATAATTTAATGTCTTAAACATTTCTGAGGTGCCCCAATTGAATTCCAATTCAATTTGATGACTGCAGAAAATTGCTTTTTGTTCATTCCCTATGGTAGCACATGGTAAAGTGGAGACCAAGCCCATCTCTACAACTACCTCTCTATGGGGGAGGGATTCGCTAAGGAATCTGCACTCAGAGTAAATGAACTCGGGGTCAAAATGGATAAGATGAAGTTGTTTTCACTTAAAAGAAAACTATGTATATGACGAATAGAAAGAGATTTTTCAATGATGCTATTTTGAAAATATTTTATTTAACTGTCCGTGAAATTAGTTCTTAAGGTTTGCCATGCCGCAAATGACTGAAGTTTCAAACATGACTGGGTCTGATATCAATTGTCTATTCTGCAGAAGCATTATCACCATGAACCCCTATACAGGGCGAGTTATAATTACATGACATTCAAACCATGGTTTGGGAAAGTTAGGTTTGTTAAAAAACCAATGATTTATTTTTTATTTTTTATGTATTGTTTCTGCAATGATAAGAAAAGTGTGTAAGAATTGGATAAACTGTCATCGCTGTGCTGTATTCAGCTTTGGGAGATTATGCAGAAGATTGACTGACTGATTCCTATGTGTCTCTGGTGATGTGTAAAACCACTGCCTGACGTGTTTATAACTTTAATACGTTGCAAATAAAACTGACTATTTTGATATTTGTCCATGTCTATTGAGTCCCTCTTCTTTTCATTGTCAGCATTTATTGTGTGGTGAAAATCTTACATTGCATTGATGGTGAATGCTTTTAAGGTGAAAAATATGAACATGGTTATACATCTATTGTTCTTCTAAGTAAAATCCTCTGCTGTCATGTGATAGCCCCTTATCTCTCCCACTACTTCCTTTCACACTCAGTTGTCATCCTGTTGAACTCCTGTCCTCCTTCCTGTTTCACAAACATGTTGGAGTTACCTGACTTTAACTCAGTACAGATTAAAAACAAGGTAGAGATCAACAGGAATTTTGGTGATTTACAAAAGGCGCTGAAAAGAGGGTAGGTCCTTTTTTTATGAGAGAATTCTACCTAACCTTTTAAAGTGAGTAAACCTAAATTCATCTGATCAAATGAAATTGTAGACGTTTTCACATGTCCTCGAGAAGGACATTCTGAGGTAGTTAGCCAACATATAAACGACCTGACCAAACATGAAACAGATGTTGGCAGCACTAAACTGTATACTTGGAACACCAGCTGCTATGTGATAAAGTCACCATTAACCTTTGTATAGCTATTGGTTAATATTTATATTAACATAGAGAAGAAAGAACAAACAACTGTTAAACAGCTGCAATCACAGTCAAATATTTAGTATATGTCATTGACCAAACCAGGGTTTCCCCCAGCTGTCTATTGCGGGGGGGTCCCCTCAGCTGAATTGCTGACCCCCTCCACTAAAAATAAAAAAGAATTTTAAAGAATACACTTTTATAAAATAAAATTGTATGAATAAATAAAATTACTAAGTCCAATCATTTTAATTAACATAATAAGAAAGTGTATTGTAGGATCTCTGTGTTATAAGAAGTGAAACTGCCAGAGTTGGAAAGTAATTGAATAGATTGCATGTTTAAAATGTTTACAAAATGTGCATTACTTAACATATTGGCATAGTCATGCTTCTCATCCCCAGATCTGCTGTAGACTAGCCTATACCGTGTGACGTCACCATGCAGGTTCTGACACTGTACCCCTTTCGTTAACCAATTTCCTGCGGGAAACCCTGCAAACTGTACATTGAGTCAACAAATTGTAAATACCTTTGCAGTGGCCAAAGTGATAACACAGCTGGATCACAAATTAGAGAATATTTAACAGTCTAAAAACATATTTATTAATTCACACAGTATTGAAAAGTTTTTTGTCATCCTCTATAGAGCATTCCCTCTTTTTTCTATTGGTGAGTTTTAGAAACTACCCCTGATAACAGGTAAATCTATCACTATAAAATGAGCTATAGACGCTTCATAAGACAACAAAATAAAATATTAAACTTAAATATTCAATGACTCGGTTTAAATGGTAAATGGACTGCATTTATATAGCGCTTTTCTAGTCTACCGACCACTCAAAGCACTTTACAATACTTGCCTCACATTCACCCGTTTACACACACATTCATACACTGATAGCAGAGGCTGCCATGCAAGGTGCCAACCTGCTCATCAGGAGCAGTTAGGGGTTCGGTGTCTTGCTCAAGGACACTTCGACAAGCTCTCTGGAGGAGCTGGGGATCGAACCAGCAACCTTCTGACTACAAGACCACCCACTCTACCTCCTGAGCCACGCCACCCCGCAGTTTAGAATACAAACTATAAATACAACAAAATATCAACATGCCTAAACAAAGAAAATAAAAGAGACCATTTTCAGAAACATCCTTTATTCTATCTGCAGAGGGCACTATAACACAATAATCATTTTATTATTTCAAAAAGCAAATGATGCCATAGAATTAGGAAAATGTTTTCTGTTTGATGTGTCCAATTTGATAGAAAGTCCTAAACTGCATCTATCATTAGTGTTAAATTGCAAATTGCAATTTATATCCCTTCCTATGTGATACAAGCAATTACATTTTTATGATCGTGAGAGCCTAAATAATAGCCAGGGCTGAATGAAAGCACTTACTGTAAGAGGAGATGTCAATCTCGTCAGGCAGCTCACTGATGTTCATTCCAAAATGGTCCTGCACGTCATTAAGGGTGCGGGCGTCAGCTTCATCAGACACAAAGGTGATTGCCAGGCCCTTGGTGCCAAACCTGCCTGCCCTGGCCACCTGGGGGAGACAGTAGAGGTTACAGGTAACATTTATAATATTTCTCTCTGGAAATATTTGTCTTCCTTTTGTTTTTCTGTTGTTTAGTGCTGAAGCCCTACTCTGTGTAATTAAGTGTCTGAGTCCTCTGGCATATCATAATTAAAGGCAATGTTCACTCGCTCAATGTCCATCCCTCAGCCAAACAAGTTGGTGGCCATCAGGATCCGCCTCTGGAAATCTTTCTATTTCTGGTAGTGAGACAGCCTAGAGAGGCAATAAAGGGGGATGGATGGAATTAGTAAAACACTGATGAAAGAACAACTTAATATATAAAGAGCGTTGGACTAATAACTAGACCTCTGTAGTAGACAGAAAAAAAGTAGTACAGCAGTCTTTTTATCAAAACATTAGAGAATCAAGCACACATAATGAGCATATATTTTAATTATGTCTATATATACAGTATATATATATATAGTCTGCAGAATTTCCTCATTCATACATTCTGCTTAAAAAATTATCTATCATAAAATCTGTAGTGAAATCAGAATAGGTGCACATCAAGTAATTGTTGGCTGTAATTTTGATACATTTCAGTGTTAGGAGTATAACATTTTACTGAATGACCTCTAGTTTTGTGGTATCCACAGTTACCGTTCTTCCTGAAGCATTTCACGGTGGATGGCTGTTCCACCAATAGCCGAGCCAGAACCATGCAACGCTGCACAGACTTCACAAAGATCACCACCTTGAGAACACAACATAATACACTTAGGCTATTGTTACCATATCTATATATATATTGGTTATTACTGTGACGTAATTTGCACATCCAAATGAGGATTTAATGGGCTCTCAAACCCATCCCAACTTTAAACCTTATGGTAATAAGTGCAGAGAAATATTAGCTTTTTCTACATAAGTCAGTGCTTTGTTTCACTACTCTTCCACAATCTCCTATGGTACTTCTCAAGTACGCAGACGACATGGCCTTGGTGGCCCACCTGACTGGTACTAACACCCTGGCTGAATATCACCAGGCAGCAGACAACCTGGTCCTGGAATTTCAGGAGAGCTCCCTTGAACTTAACAGCAGCAAGACAAAGGAGCTGTGTTTTGGGAGCAGAGACAAAGCAGACTCTCATCAGCCATCGCTTTTCCAACCCCTCAACATCAAAGGCCAGCTGGTTGAACAGGTCCAATCATTTAGGTACCTGGGGACTGAGGTAGACACCTCCCTGTCCTTCTCCCAGCACACGGACTCCATCTGTAAGAAGGCCCAGCAGCACCTGCACCTGCTGAGGAAGCTCAGGGCTTTTAACGTCAGCAAGGACATTTTAACCTTGGTTTACAGATCACTCATTGAATCCATACTCACCTTCAACATCTCATCCTGGTACAACGCCCTCAACATCAAACATAAAACCAAACTCTCCCGCATAACCAATCAGGCAAGCAAAATAATCGGCTCACCCCAAACTCCCCTGTCTGAATTATACAACCGGTCAGTAATCAGAAAAGCCACCCAGATCACACAGGACCCCTCTCACCCCCTTCACCAATCATTTCAGTTACTCCCATCCGGTCGCCATTATAAAGTCCCACTGGCCTGGAAAAACACCCGACTGCAGTCACCGCCCTGAATATTT